>JALPQI010019564.1:0-23605 GCA_025490895.1 Thaumatotibia leucotreta | reverse complement strand
GGTAACTGATGAGAGTGGGTCCAACCACCGTTCTGGCCTGAACTCCAGGCGGTCAGGACCCCAGATTGGTAACTGATGGGTCAATGTCGTCTGAGATGGTTACATGAACCACATCAGTACATATTCCACCCACTTATGCAGTTCCTTCTCCCGAGGCTATATCCTCAGAAGGCTTTAGGGTTCTAAAGAAGAGTCGAGGAGTCCAGCCACCGTTCTAGCCTGATTTCCGAATAGTCCAGATCTCAGACCGGTAACAAATGGAAACCTACAAATATCATTATTCACATTGACGTTCGTCTGAGATAATTGTCTGTGCCACCTACCTATGCAGTTCCTCCTCCCGAGACTAAAGCCGCAGAAGGCGCCAGGGCTCCGAGGTAGCGTCGAGAGGTCCAACCACCGTTCTGGCCTGAACTCCAGGCGGTCCGGACCCCAGATTGGTATCTGATGGGTCAATGTCGTCTGAGATGGTTACATGAACCACATCAGTACCTATTCCACCCAGTTATGCTGTTCCTTCTAACGAGGTTAAATCCTCAGAAGCCTTCAGGGTTCTAAAGCAGCGTCGAGGAGTCCAGCCACCGTTCTAGCCTGATTTCCGAATAGTCCAGACCCCAGACCGGTAAAAATATCATTATTCACATTGACGTTCGTCTGAGATAATTGTCTGTACCACCTACCTATGCAGTTCCTCCTCCCGAGACTAAAGCCGCAGAAGGCGCCAGGGCTCCGAGGTAGCGTCGAGAGGTCCAACCACCGTTCTGGCCTGAACTCCAGGCGGTCAGGACCCCAGATTGGCAACCGGTGAATACCCCAGAACAAAACTGCGCAACCGCTGCCGGCGGGGATGGTGAAGTTCTCTAAAATTATAGACAAACCCCCTTATTCATAAATGTTTCCTAACTTAGCATGCCGCTAAGTATTGTTTGGCCCTTTCGCTCTTATAGACATATCGGTAAGGCCCGTCTCTCACGAGGCTATTCAAATGCTACGCGACTGAGACGCAAACCATGGTTGCATACCGGTATGCTACTCGTTTGCGCACACGGTGCTACACTAATGAGACTATTTTGCATCAGTCGCGGAACACATTCGTGCGACAATGTCTAGTAAATCGAGTGATGAAGACAATATTTTGCTATATATTTATTATGACAGTAGCGAGCGAATGATATCAAACGTGTCGTCGACGCGTCTCGTCGTGCGCGCAAGGTCGTGAATCAATATGGCGGCTACTCACAAGTGACGCGTAGGATACGAGTATGAAACGCAAATCGCTTGAGAGTCGCCTCGTGAGTGACGGGCCTAAGACCGAAAAGGACAAACAATACTTAGCGGCTTGTTAAGTTTAGGAGACGTTTCTAGATAAGGGGGAAAGAGCCAAGATAATTGGTAGTCCCGATATCCATTACCATGGTTAGCCAATATGTAGTTATACGCCAATGTGGTGAACCACCTTACATCCAAGCAAAGCAAACTCGTGTAGAATTATTTGTTGATTTTGGATATACTATTGGAGTCTCTTTAGACTTTAGACTTTGGTTTTGACTCAAAGCAGAATCGTGTCAAATCATCGCAAAATTTCTTAGGATAAAATTGGGACGAAAATATGACTGAATATGTTCATTTTTGGGAACCAAAAAGACGAATAGATAAATAAATAGTACATTATACTTACTCAGTTTGATGTCTCTGTCGACTTCTCGCGCTATAATAGGAGCGACTGGACTGAGACGCAGCACTTCTTTGATGACAGCCTCTGTGTATACAAGTTTTGACAAGTCCTCTTTGGCCAAGTAAGAACTTGGGCCTAGGACTGAGATTACCCTGAAAAATACCAAACTTATGTAAGGTAGTATTGCATTGAAATGCTTAGGTACCTATTTCATGGATAGTTGTAACATGACGTTTCAATATTTCAACTCGAAATTCATGATAATGCGAATCAAAGGACTTGTCTTCGAAAGTGACACTACAGGTACCTAGGGGCTTGTCCATTAATCACGTCATACGATTTTGCCCTATTTTAAGCCCTCACCCCCCATGGTGATACTTGTTGATATTTTCAGGACCATAGCCAATCATCATCATCATCAGCATATGTTAGTCCACTGCTGGACGTAGGCCTCTCCTATTAACTATGCGTATAGACGCATTAGGAGGTAAATGCCCATAATCGCCACGCTGGGCAAGCGGCGCGCTGGGCAAGCCAATATGACGTGTAATTTATTGCTAACTTAAGTAATCCTTTCAATAACACTTAAATTTAAAACTTTTATGCCAACTACGAGGTAAATGTTCGCGAAGTTTTAAAACTCAGTTCGGAATTTGACATTTGGTTATGTTTTAAAAGTGTTTTTAAAAAAGATTGCTGTTCAGCAGAGAGTAACAAAAAATTACACGTGATTTGTCCGATGACCCTCCCCTCCGCTATGGTGATAATTGGTGATTTTTTGTTGACCCCCCTTCTCCTATACAGTGTGACGTGATTAATGGACAAGCCCTAGCTGAGTGTGACACAACTTTGGGAGGCTGTTGAATTGATTTTCTTTCAGTAGACATACGGACCCTTAAAACACCTGAATTGTAGGTCATCTTTATCGATTGGTAATTTAGGCACTGGTCTCACCCCGAGCTACTAAGCTATGAACTATGAGCTCTAAACACAAACAAAAGATACCCACTCCCGTGTAAATAAAAGAGACACGGCGATACTCGCCCGGCGGCGGTGATAGCTGATAGCTGGGCGAGTATCGCCGTGTCTCTTTTATTTACACGGGAGTGCGTATCTTTTGTTCGTGTTTATAGCCAATAGTTCATAGCTTAGTAGCTCGCGGTGAGACCAGTCCCTTAGTCTGCAATTAATTTCAGCATGCCCAGCCAAGATGCATTCTGCAATCGTATACGATAAGCAATAAGCCTAATACACGTATGAGAATGACAGGTTCGTACGAGAAGTCACGTGACTCCAATATTTCCATACATTATTAAGGTCACGTGACTTATCGTATACGATTGCAGAATGGCAATTTGACTAGGCCTGCTGATACTATTAAGCTTTTCGCGGAAAAATATTGGTCAATAGCTTTACTCCTGATATAACTTCTCTTGGACATCCTGATGTGTTCCCACGAGCACCATAATGGAGACCAAAGCACGAGCCGAAGTATCGAGACCGGCTGCGATGAAGATGTCCAGCTCCTGACGGATTTGCTCGTCAGTGAACGACCCGTCTTCTGCTAGCTCTAGCAGCAAGTCAAGAAAAGCGATGAAACGACTTGCTGTAAGAAAAAAAAAGTCTTAGAAGTCGTGTAGTTATGAGCGGTCGTAGAAAGCGTAGTATTGTTTGTTTTCATTTACTATTTTTGGACAGTGTGCACGTCGCATTTCGCGATTTTAAAGGATAATTCCCTAGATTGGTACCTACGAACAAATAAAACATGGAAGCCGCACGCCATGCTAAATTGCCTTTGAAAAACGATTTTAGTTGACAAGTGTCACCCCCTTTTCAATGCATTACGGCAATGAATTTGAATGTCAACCATAAAAACTTAAACCGCCATTTAAAAATAGTTGTGATTGGACCATCAAAGTTTTGATTGGCTATATTCTATAAACATTTGTCAAACATGTTGCGCCGAAATATGCGCGGTGTCACGAAAAGCGCTACGTCCTGCCCATCTTGGCACAATTGAACAATAGGCTACTTGACCCATTTTTAAAGTTTGTCTTATATTATTAATCGATATCTGATTAACGGAAAAAAAATATAAATATATTTTTTCGCGACCTAGTAAACCGCAAAATTATAACTTAAAATTTAAACTATCGTTACCGCGCGAAAACGCTACTAGCCATGTTAATGCTTAGATTATCTGTGATGTGACGTCACTCAAACCGAAAACAAACATTTGACATGTCACTTATGTTATGTCAATGTCACAGCAAAGCTACATGCCTACATATCCATGGCGAATTTCACTCGTATAAGATTCGACGTGAAGTTAGTTTAAGATCCTATGACGTCACATCATGGCCGACACCGTTTTCAGAGTACGAAATTAAAAAAAGTAAATCAATTTTTTCAATAAAAAATATGTACCCATCAAACACTTTTAATACACCGTAATCGAAAAATATAGATCTTTTCAATAAATACTACAGAAAATAATAATTTTTTGCACTTTTGATATGAGTCAAGTAGCCTATTGGTTTTGGGGGCATTTTTGAGCTGGCGTTAGACGTCCATGTTATATATGGTCGCAGATTGGTACACAGCAACTGCTACAGTTTATACGAATATCTACTGCAATTTTAGTCATTTAAGATATTGAAGTGCTGACACTTCGAAAGCCCTATTCCCTGCTAATGCCAGTGTCACAAGTTCTCTAACAAACCATGACTTTGCCACATAATCATGACTCATGCTTTCCAGTAAGGTATGACTTGAGGATATACTCACACGATGTGCTAGCCAGTTTAGCTGCTTGTCTTTCAGTTCTCCTCTTATTTAATACCTGTGAAAAAAAGCTGATCTGAATAAAATAACTGACAACATTTACCTTTCAGTCTGCAATCAAAATATGTATAAAAGGCACATAACAATAGTACGTTACATCAGAGGGGAAAATGAGGATTTCCGTCCAAGTTGGTAGGTATATACGGTCGTATATCGTTGGTGTATGGTCGGATAGGTAACGAGACCGGGAATCCGTTTTCACGCCGAGGCATGTATAGTGGTTTTCTCAAATATACAAAAAAATAACGACAATGATGTCGAAATTAAAAAAAAAGTTACTTTGCAGGATAGGCCTGAAAAATGTTATGGAATTCCATTTCCATTCCAGTGAGTTACTGCGCCCTAAAAGCGATACTTCCGAGTCTATTTTAAGGAACGTAAAGACAATATTTAATTGCATGTTTGAGAAAATTTGATTTAAGTTAGATATTAAAACTTACAGTTTCAGACATGTTGTGAATGACAGCTACAGCTTCGTCCATAGTTTTCCGAAGAGCAGAGAACTGGTAGAGGAATCCAGGATGAAGCCAGAACCTGCCCAATCGCTGGGCGGATCCGTCTAAAGCGATCGCGAGGGCTTTCTTGTACTCTTTGTCGATTACAGATTGGTCGTCCAGAGAGATCCCGATAGCTGTTTCTGTGTTTTTACAGAAAGTAAGATTTATAAGAAAGACTTGATTAAAACATAGTTGTAATTCATGAATAATAGGATCGAACATACTTTATTGCTGGTTATGAGGTACATCGTCTGCAAATTATATGCATGCTACGCGTTTGTACTGTATGTATGAAGTGTTCAGGCCAATCAAGAAGCCTGATAATTGTATGTGAAGTGCAAACAATGAGCAATGTTGCTAATCATAAGTGTCAGGCGCTGTTTAGCCTTTTCTTAACCTACCTACTTTATTTGTTACATTCTCATACGAACTCTCAAACGTGTACCATGTACTACTGAATATCACCTGAAGAATTTACAATAAAAACCTAATTAACTGAAGATTTGGAGTTTCAATCAAGCTTCGTTATGTCCGCGAAGACATAAATTGGAGGCCCCGGCGAGATACAGCTTGTGAAATTATATCTACGGAACTACAAAAGAAGATTGGAATTTGCCATCAACTCCACGCAAAATACGTGTGAACCAGAAGAGTTGACGAAGTCCATGAGAAATTAAAACAAAGGAACATCTTAGCGGCATCATTCAGCATACCAGCTCGTCACCAGCTCGGCCAGCGAGGAAGCAAAATCCTCACACCGCGCGGCGGAGGCTCTCGAAAGTTAAGTGCCCGTCCTTTGTTCCTATTCCTACCTAAATTTGCAAGTTATTCATGTATCTCTAAAAAATAGCAAATTAAAAATAAATCTCCACTTGAGAAACTTTCGTTAATAGCACAAAAATTACCATTTACTTACGTATAACATTTTAAAGAAAGACGTACCTACCTACCTAGTTGAAATCTATGCCACGTCTTTAAAAAATATAGCAGTTAGCATTTATATTGTTAATATTTACAATTGTTGAACCATAAAACATTAGGTATTCAACATTTTTGCACGATTCCGTCAATTAAATAAAGAAAAGTGTTGAGATCGCCGCGATTCATCGAGGTTTTTTGCGTAGGTACTTACATAATTAAATTATCACAGCTGTTTATTGACGTTTAATTCGTTAGTTGTTTCCAAAAAATACATAATTGTAACTATTGTAGCATTCCCAGCAGTAATTTGATTAATCATTAAATATATGTATATAGGTAAAACAAGTATTGAGTTAGTTGGCCGACTATTTCAGGGACTGGAACCTGTACCTACAGTGCGAGGGTCTCGCGGGCTGGCGTTGGCAGCAGCGGCTCCAGCTCTCCGCGGCCAGCGCGACCGGTTTCTTATCGGGAGTTCCGGCGAACTGAGGAGCGTGAGCTAACCTTATTTTACTTTCATTAATTACTGCAACGTTTGGTTGCATTGTTCGAAATGGGAACCAGAGAACTTAAGGATTTAGTTACGGCACGTAGTTCCATAAAGGGTCGCATAACTAAATTTAAAAATTATCTAGCGAGTATAAGCAGCAAATCGCAGTTGAATAGCATAGAATTAGCAGAGCTAAGCCTTAAGTTGACGAGGTTCGAAGGTTTATCTGTTAAATTTGATAGTTTGCAAAACGAAATTGAAATTTTAAATTCGGAGAATATCGAGTGTGAGATTGATGAACGAGAAAACATTGAGCAGGACATAATCGTTAGCATCGCCAAGGCAAAAACATTGATAGACAGTCATAATGAAATGCAAAATCAGCAAAGGCGAGAATCTACTGCTAATGAGTCCCAATGTTTACTCGAGCATCAAGATATTGGGTTCAAATTACCCCAAATACAGATTTCAAAATTTGACGGATCATATTTCCGCTGGCTAGAGTTCCGCGATACTTTTGAAAGTTTAATCCATAATAATTCCCGTATTAAGCCCATACATAAGTTCCATTATCTCATTTCATATCTAGAAGGAGACGCGGCACGTATAGTTTCTAATTTAGAAGTGTCATCTGCCAATTATTCAGAGGCATGGAAGCTGCTCAGTGATCGTTATGATAATAAACGCTTACTAATAAACCATCACCTGAGCTCACTGTTCAATATTCAGCCCCTCACGCGGGAAACTGAACGGTCTTTGCGTTTTTTAGTAGACCATGTTGTCAAAAACTTGCGCGCGTTGTCCAGCTTAGGCCAGCCCACAGATAAATGGGACCTAATATTAATTTTCATGTTAACATCAAAATTAGATCAAAATACTTTAGTCAAATGGGAAGAATATCGCAACTCGCTAGATGACATCCCCTCGATAGAGCAATTCTATAAGTTTTTAATTGATCGAGCGGACGTCATTGAATCTTTAAATCGCAACCGACATGATGGCTCTCAAACTAAACCTACGCCATCTGTGTCTTATCAAAATAACAAAATGAATAATAGCAGTAATAATAGACCTTATTGCACAAATAATTACAATAATAAGCCGTTTAAGGCCGCCACAACTAAAACGTTTGCGAGCTTAAGTGCATCTCGGCAATCAAGTTTTGTGTGCGTAATTTGTAGTGAGAATCACAAAATTTATGATTGTCCTACCTTCAAAAATAAATCTCTAAATGATAAATTAACCGACGTTGCTACATACAAATTGTGTCAAAATTGTCTTCGACAGGGTCATCCTTTGAGCGAGTGCCGAATGGGCCCTTGTCGAGAATGCAAAAAAAATCATAATAGCTTACTGCATCCAGAATCTGCCCAAAGGATCAATGCGGTGTCTACAAATGCGGCATCTGTGGTCAACTTTTCTAAACAAAACCTACCGTCGCGAGGTTTATTGTCCACGGCAATTGTCCAAGTCATAAATCCTATTACAAACGAATCCCTAAAGATTCGATCACTGCTCGATTGTGGTAGTGAATCATCATTTATTACCAATTCCCTTAAGGAGAAGTTGTCACTAAAATCCAACAAAATTAACGCACTAAATGTTATTGGCATTGGAGACAACTGCACGAACAACGTGTTCGAAACTTGTAATGTTCAAATGAACTCACTAAATAGCAATTTCAGTATAAGATTATCTTGTTTTGTAATGCAAAAGTTAACTGGCGTACTTCCAGATTTTCCTATGAAGGAAATAAATATACCTAAAGATATAATTTTGGCCGACCCCAATTTCCATCAGTCGGCTCCTGTCGATATGCTCATTGGTGCCGATATATTTTGGGACATTTTAGGGAACGAAGAAAAGTCCTTAGGCCCTAAGCTTCCTAAATTACGCAATTCTAAACTAGGCTGGTTGGTAGTTGGACCTACTATTAAAAACGCGTTTATGTCTTATAATTATCATATCCAATGCAACCATGTCTCAGTAACAAAAAATACTCAAAATTCCATTGATGAGCTATTGACTAAATTTTGGGAATTGGAAGAGGTTCCTGAAATTAAGCAACTAAGTATTAGGGAAAAGTCTTGCGAAAAACACTTCATAGCTAATGTGTCTAGACTTAGTACTGGCAGATTTCAGGTTAAATTACCCTTAACCGGCTCACCAGATACACTCGGTGATTCTTATAATCTGGCTAAGCGCAGATTTTTAAATTTAGAAAAAAGGTTTAGACGCGACCCTATATTAAAAAACGAATATTCAAAGTTTATTCAGGAATACGCAGACTTGGGGCACTTGAGCGAAGCTCCTGAAGCTAAGCCGAACCCCAGCTATTTTCTTTGTCACCATGCTTGCACCAATTTTCAAAAATAGCGAATCTACAGCGTTGCGCGTAGTTTTTGATGGGTCAGCAGCGTCCTCTAGCGGCGTGTCGCTGAACGACATACTAGCGGTAGGCCCAAATGTGCAAGATTCTCTTTTTTCCATCTTGGTGAGGATGAGGCAATATAAATACATTTTGACAGGCGATCTGGAAAAGATGTATCGCCAAATACTTGTTCACAAAGATGATCGTAACCTTCAACTCATATTATGGAGAGAAGATGAGTCGCAGCCTATCAAAACTCTACAGCTAAATACTCTAACTTACGGAACTGCAAGTGCGAGCTATTTAAGCACGAGGTGTCTACAACAAGTGGGAGAGGAGCAAGAGGACGAGCTGACCAAAACTATAATAAAAAATGATTTCTATGTCGATGACTTGATTACAGGGTCTAATGATGAAGAGGAATTGCGTCAAATTCAAATATCAGTCACCGAGGCATTAAAATCCGGTTGCTTTAACTTAAGAAAATTTAAAACTAATTCAACAAAATTATTCGAAGGTTCTAATTTAAACACTAAAGAAAAATTAACTATAAGTGAATCATCAAGTACTCTCGGTTTAGACTGGGATCCTTCTAACGACGTTTTGCATTTTTCAAGCCAAAATGAAAATCAAAACAACGGCAAAATTACTAAAAGGCACATAATGTCTAATTCCCTCAAAATATTTGACCCTTTAGGTATTTTGAGTCCCATTGTTATTCAAACAAAAATGATGTTACAAAGTCTATGGCAAAATAAACTAGATTGGGACGATCCCGTTCCAATAGAAATAGAAAAGGAGTGGGCCAGGTGTTGCCAAAATTTACCGTTCATATCCGAAATTAAAATAAATAGAAATGTTCTTTGTGATAATCCAAAAATAATTGAATTGCATACTTTCAGTGACTCATCGGAACGTGCCCTAGGTGCATGTATCTACATGAGAACCATAGATCAAAAAGGTGACGTCACCGTTAGATTGCTATGTTCGAAATCAAAAGTAGCCCCATTAAAATCAATCACGATCGCGCGCTTAGAGCTCTGTGCTGCCTTGCTGGCTAGCAAATTAAGTAAAGCCGTCACAGACTCGCTAAGATTCAAACCAGATCGTCTGGTGTACTGGTGTGATTCAAAAGTGGCATTAGCATGGATCACCAACGACCAGCTAAGATTAAAGACATTCGTTGCGAATCGAGTCAATGAAATTCGTGAAATCACCAATCCTAATTCGTGGCAGTATGTGGCCACTTCGGCTAATCCGGCTGATTTAATTTCCAGGGGGGTGGATGCTGGCCATTTGCGTTCTTTAAATTTATGGTGGTGTGGTCCCGAATTTTTAGCTAAAGATAAATCAGAATGGCCAACATTCAAGCATAACCATAATGACATAACCATTGATCAAATACCAGAAATTAAATCTAATGTCGTTAGCACTTGCGATCACGTGATCGATTTTGATAGATTTTCTAAATTTACAAAATTACAACGATGTTACGCATATGTAAAAAGATTCATTCATAATGTATCATGTCCTACGGACAAGCGTTCAGGAAGCTTGACCACAGATGAGTTAAATCAGTCTCTTCATGAACTCTGTGCGCTCGCTCAAAGTCAGTCGTTTCCTGTCGAGTACGAGTTGTTCACTAAAAACAAAACGCTAAGTCCTGGGTCTAGTATCTTATCATTATCTCCTTTCATGGACGAGCAAAAGGTCCTAAGAGTCGGTGGACGCATTGATGCATCTAACTTTAGTTATGGCAAAAAGCACCCTATTTTGCTTCACTCGTCTCACCGCCTAACGAAATTATACTTCGAGTTTGAGCACTTCCGGTTATTACATGCAGGTCCTCAATTATTATTAGCCGCCGTACGCGAAAGAATATGGCCAATCGGAGGCAGGAACCTACTACGCGTACTGCTAATAGATGTGTACGCTGCAGGCGTTTGCGTGCTAAAACATTGTGTCCTAAGACGGGCAACCTACCCGCGCAGCGAATTAATCCTGACTTCCCGTTTGTATCTGTCGGCGTGGACTTTGCTGGACCGTTTCAAATCCTAAACCGTAAAGGAAGAGGTAGCACGTTGATTAAATGTTACCTCTGCCTATTCATATGTTTACGATACAAATGTATCCACTTGGAAGCCGTCAGCGACCTATCAAAAGACGCGTTCATGATGACACTTCGTAGATTTATTGCTCGCAGGGGTGTGCCAGCGGAAATATTTTGCGACAATGGTCGAAACTTTGTCGCTGCTTCTAAAGAAGTTTCAAATTTTTTCAAACAAATTAAAGACCCTTTATGTGACGCGATGGCCCAAGAACGTATCAAATTTATATTCACGCCAACTTACGCACCTCATTTCGGCGGAATTTGGGAATCCGGTGTTAAGTCGGCCAAATTTCACCTAAAACGTATAATGGGTAATAGTCATTTAACTTTTGAGGAAATCGCAACGTTGTTTTCTCAAGTGGAGGCAGTTCTAAATAGTCGTCCTCTCTACCCTTTATCTTCTTCACCTGACGACCTTCTCTGCCTCTCCCCCGGGCACTTTCTTATCGGGAGACCCTTAACTGCGCTTCCGTCGCCTACATTGGAAACCGCCAAGGAAAGCAACCTGCGCCGATATGCTCGCATCGAAAAACTTTTTCAACACTTTTGGCGAAGATGGCAAAAGGAGTATGTCGTCGAGCTGCAGCAGAGGACTAAATGGCGCGTCAACCACGCTAAATTGAATATTGGCGATCTTGTCTTGCTACAAGAAGACAATGTGCCCCCGCTAAGCTGGAGATTGGGTCGAGTCTCTCGCTTGTTTCCGGGACCAGACGGCATCTGCAGGGTTGCGGATGTCAATACTATCCGAGGGTGTGTGCGACGTCCCCTAACACGTCTATGCCCGCTGCCATCGGAAGAAGAGCTACTCGGTTGAAAGACTGGGTCTTTCAACGGGCGGGAACATGTTCAGGCCAATCAAGAAGCCTGATAATTGTGTGTGAAGTGCAAACAATGAGCAATGTTGCTAATCATAAGTGTCAGGCGCTGTTTAGCCTTTTCTTAACCTACCTACTTTATTTGTTACATTCTCATACGAACTCTCAAACGTGTACCATGTACTACTGAATATCACCTGAAGAATTTACAATAAAAACCTAATTAACTGAAGATTTGGAGTTTAAATCAAGCTTCGTTATGTCCGCGAAGACATGAAGTCTTAACGGGCTTTGTAGTCCCAAGAGTTGGCTCACTAATTGATTGAGTCGAGTGCGATTATTTATGCATCGAATCACGCACTGCTTTGAAAATACAGTATCAGAAGCACCCTCGATCTTCCAGTGCACCTTTTTTTTTGTTGATGGAGTGGGAAATGCGTTACGCTTTCCCCCTGACTTGGGGAGCCATTTGGGGGATATATGGGACTCCCTCCAGCCATACAAAGAAGATGGCTTGAGGTATACCCACTAAAAACCACTCCGGCGTCACCATCGCCAGTTACAAGGGAGCTACGGGAAGCCTGGGATTCGACCGCAGCTCTGTTATGCCAGGGTACCCACGCCGATGTTGAGGAGATTTCTCTCACACGTGTTCCAGTGCACCTAAGCTATCCTTAAGCAAATTGCGGCGCGGCAAGCGTTTTATCCGTTTATTGCGCGGTCGGCACTCGCAATGCGCCATAATTAGTTGGCATCACACGTAAAATTAGGGAAAGCGCTTGCCGAGCCGTAAGGCTAGTCATGACCCCACACTGTGCACATAGCACGGACGATGAGCGTGTCAACGGCAGTCACTTACGACAAACAGCCTCAAGGGTTGCTTCTAGAAAATACTCCGTAGGGTCGAACTCCCCAGCGCCAGCTTTGGTCTTCATTTTCATCGTGAGCACCTCAGCCTGCCGATTGAAGACTGGCACGAAACCGTCCAGCACGTGCTGACTGAATGTCGGGTTCAGCAGCTTTCTGTGGCGTTTCCATGTTGGCACTGAAAGTAAAGGGAACTTCGCGTAAACTTGCGTTAATTATTGTCCTGACGAATCCTTTTTCGAATCATTGGTTGTATTGTGTTGGCCTAGTGACAGACAACCATAGCCCAGGAGTGAATAATCAAGACTACCAGAAAGTACATAGGTACCTACATGTTCTCGCCATTGTGTCTGCGACCATGTGTGTAACGTTATGTCCGAAAATGTCAAAACAATATTTAACGTAAGTTTATGCGATCAAGCCCAGCGATAATGGCAATCGCGAAAGTTTAAATCAATATTATATGTAATTATCTGAAATAAGAGTAGGTATGTAGGCATTGACCAACGCGGCGTTGCGTCAATCATGTAGTTTCAAAGCATAAAATGATATTGTAAGTATGTACAATTGTTGTACAAGTCTAAGAACTCGGGAGTACCTACCTATTGTAAGTAATCACAAGAGAATTTGCTCTAATAGAGCGCTTTTTTTGGCTAGGGTCATTTTACGGACCTTGCAAGGTTAGTGAGGTTCAGTGTAAAATTCATTAATTTTAGTTACCATCAGAAGTGAGTAGTCCATTCCCAAACCAGCCAAAAGCCACCTTGTAGAAGTAACTCTTCTCTAAACATGAGTTGAGCACAGTGAAAGCATCATCTGGATCGTTGATAACTGAAAATACAACATTTTAGGTAAGTACCTACGTACTGAGAATTGGATTAAATACTCAAAGCAGCGTGGAAATACCAAAAGAAGGACCGACGATCTTGTAATAACTGGAATCCCTTGGATTCGGTCTTGTGGCATGCTCTTGGGCAGGCCCATGTCCAATAGTGGACTTCTATCGGTTGAGAATGATGAGATACTGGGTACGAACTAATGTTAACAAGAATTACGTTTAGGTGGCATAATTATATTTACAGAATATGGCCTCAGGTCCAGCCCACAAGGTTATGACGCCTTCTGCTTCTTCCGCGGCCTTGCTGACTTCTTTTACATTTGCCCAAAATTCTGCAATTAAATAATCTATATCAATACAACAAAGAAAAGTTGAGTTACAGCCGAGGCGTGTGGTGATGGCAGTGAAAATACATTTGTTACCACCGCAACTCTTCCCGTCGGTGATGCTGATGTAGTAAGAGTCGACTAAGGGATTGAAGTTTCAGTGACCATTCGTTAATAGAAGGTCGATAGAAGATGATTATGGGCATTTATCTCTTAATACCTAACCACAGATGTCATATATACCATAGATCAAGCAAACGTACCTACTTAGCGTGTCAAATGAACTCAGTGAAATCCACTAAGTTGTCCGTCTTTAATCGCAGCTTGCAGCTTTCGGGCGTCAAATTTTGTAAGTTGAAGTGAACAAAAACATTAATAATGCCTCCTTAAGTAATATTAATTGCAACAACACAAAAAATATGAAGGCATATTTAAAATCATAGGCAAGTAACAACTTCAGTACAAAATCTGACACGCTCGGCCGCCATACAAATGAATGAACTTGTTTCTTCTATCCAAATCTAATTCTGTGTACCTACCTATCATACGCATAGTAATACGCATACGCATAGGAAAGGCGTAGACACTCAGTGATGTTTGAACACCACACCGAATTGTCAAGTTCTCGATAATATCCCTATGGTTGGTTGGTGGTGGTATTTATGGTTTGTGGAGGAAATTTGAATACCTACGACTTACCTTCGGTTCCTCCCATAAGTTTAAACAAGTGACCAACGATTGGTAGGTGATCCTTGAACGTGGGTACTGAAGATGCCAACTTCATATATCTTCGTCTCTTCTTCTGCAAAGTCCAGGTAAATAATTATGTTAGCATATTACGTAAGATCCTATTTTGTCGCTTACCATAAATATTTTTATTTTATTTTATTTGGAGATCCAACAGCTGTTACGTAGACAATAGACATAGAGTAAAAACAAGTAGTCAATTATTAGGAACTCACAGATAGATCCATTCTATGCTTATCTAAGAGGTATGGTACGCACTAATGCGACCACACATAACCAAAAATTATATTTTTCTTCTAATATTAACAACATAATATAAGATACTCTAGTAATAGCAAAGTGCTATACTAACATGGTAAATAAAAACAAAACACAATACCTACAATAAAAACTTATAAAAGGACCACACGCTCACTCAAAGGACTCGAAATATCGCTGCACTAGAATACTTCTCACTTTAGGAATTCTACAGTTGAATACATCAATTTCAAGCTCTTTAGACAACTCATTCAAGTTACGACTGGCACGCGTTAAAAATATGCTTAGGTAATGTTTAACAGCCTCTCAACACCGTCCCCAAATGACGGTGACGACAGTCCCACCTTCGTGAGATGCGACCCGGCCACAGCTGCAGTAGCGGAAACGCGGGAGCAGCCATACATACTCCAGGAGGAGTATCGTTTGTATATTCAGTAGATAATGTAGCCGTACCAACAGCTGCCGCGACGTTATTAACGCGCGTTTACTTTCTATCCGTTTTGGCCGTGTGGTGACGGCAGAAAGAATACATTAGTCACCACCCCAACTCCTCCTGCGGGTGTCGTATCAGTCGACTAAGGGATTGAAGTGTCACTGACCATACTTGATTAAAGATTGATGATGGGCAGCAGCGTCATCATAGTGGACACATTACTGCGATCGCATATCCGCTTACCCAGCGTGGCGATTATGGGCATTTACCTCCTAATGCGTCTACATGCATTACCTCCTAATGCCTCCTAATACGCATAGTTAATAGGAGAGGCCTACGTCCAGCAGTGGACTATCATAGGCTGATGATGATGATGACTTTCTATCCGGCTTGCTTGAACCAATATGCAAGTGAGAGGGGGATGGATAGAAAGTAAATGTAGCCGCAGCTTATGGTACTGTAACCATACGATTAGGGTTTGCAATATTCGTCCAATTTTATTATTCGAATAATACGAATACTTCGATTTCCAGTATTCGAATATTCGAATTTTTCGAAGAAAACGAATATTATGGAAAAATTGCTAATGAATGTTTTAAAGGGATGTAATTGTAAAATATATGACGTAAAATGAAAGCGTTATAACCTCTCGAATCTCTCGATACAACAGACAGACTTCTATGGTACAGTCAAGTGCAAAAATAAGTATCGAAAGAATCCGCTCATAAATATGTTACGACGTTCTTATTACACAGAGTTAGAGTGCACTGTGACATATTTTTAAACATTTTTGTGTACACCTTATTTTGTCTTTAATTGTGCCTAAGAGGCAATGTATGGTCTGTAGCTTTTTAGCTGGCTTAGATTCAGTGTTAGGGATTTTAAAATTGTATCTCATATTTTTATCGCTTGATCACGCATTGATACACTCAATCATTAGTATGTATAAAAAACTGCGTGCCAAAAATAATTCGTTATGAAAAAAATACAATATTTTTGTATATAATTCGTGATTATGAATCATTACCAAAACAAGAGGATTTTCAGTCTAAAATTGTATTCAAATTAAATTCAAAGTTAAGTTGAATAAGATTGTTATAGCGTAAAAGTAAAAAAAAATAACTTAATTTTTGATAATATATTATTCATTAAAAAGCTGCTTAATTGTCTCGGGGAGTTAACTTACTCCCCGAGACTTATTCAAGGGGTAAGAGAACAAAAACTGTCCCGTTTAATAGTGAGCTACTTTGGTTTTATTTGAATGATATATTATCAATCATACATCGTAAACTGCGATCGAAATTCATTGAATTACATACTAGGGTTGTTACTCAGTCAAGTCAAAGTCAAATATAATTTATTGAGTAGGCTTAGCAACAAGCACTTTCGAATCGTCAGTTGTGCTACTTATACATACATTTATATGGCGGAATGTATTTATTTATCATTAATATTATTATAGAATTAAATTACACTTAAATATCAAAGTCTATTAGGTAACCTACCATACAGCACCTAGCGGGCAGCAGCGTCATCATAGTGGACACATTACTGCGATCGCCAATCCGCTTGCCCAGCGTGGCGACTATGGGCATTTACCTCCTAATGCGTTTATACGCTTAATAGGAGAGGCTTACACCCAGCAGTGGACTATCAGAGGCTGAGGATGAGTCGTCCCTGGTGCAAAGGTACCCATCACACTGGCCGGGTTACCACGCTGCACGGCAACGGACAACCTTTGCACCAGGTACGAACCCGCGCGGATGTCAGCTGTCCTCTGACTAATCCGACGTCCAACTTCCCTTATAAAGGCAATAGCCTCAGACCCCCAGCACCCAGTAGTCTCCACTGCAATGGGAACAAAATAATAACTGTTACACAAGGCCGCATACTTGTCCCATTTTTTAGCGGCAGCAAAATCCGCAGCAGCACCAGCTGTTCACACTGTCCGACTAAGATGCGAGGCGGCTAAAGTGCTGACGCACGTGGCATCCCAGAGTAAGCACTTGCCATTCTGCCACGGCACCAAACTTAATCCGTCGCGCCTTTTGCCGTCGGAACGGAGACTCCAGGGCACAAGGAATGTTGGATTGTTGGCCGATACCAAAGCCTTTCGTACGATGTCATTTAAGGCGTGGTGACGTGGAAACCTTCCCGAACAACGACTACAACTCAACGCATGATGGCCATTTGCCTCCACTATGGAGCCACTGATGCATTTATGAGGTAACCAAACATCGCAGCCCAAGCCCAGGCGGAGAGCAACTGCCCGCAATGAGTCGTTGTCCAGGAATGTTCCCAGACGAGGGGCAGGCAAAGCCTGCAACCACGTACCCGCTTCGACAGCGACACACGACACCAACTTTAGTCTGGTCAAATCGACCCCCGCGGCTGCACTCATAAGCCGTGCCAGCGCGTCCTTAGCCCCCACATCGCTATAATAATTAACATAAAAAATATAAATTAATTTAATTGAATTAAACGTTGTTTAATCATTAAAATATATTTTTACATAGATGTTAATGTTAATTTTGGATTTTTATTATAATTCTTCGCAAAAATAAATTATTTTCACACAAACTTTCACTATTCGAAATATTCGTTTTATTCGAATAATAACTGCTGTCATATTCGAATACTATTTGAGGCGAATAATTCGAATAAACGAATATTCGAATTGCAAACCCTACAAACGATGCTAGGCTATAGGCACCGAAAGCACTGCAGTGCGTCGGCAATGTTTGCCGAGGTAGGTACATGCACGCAGCAGATGACTTTTTTGCTGTCAGGCGCAAAAGAATTGCCTCACTGCTGGGTCGAGTGCGCGGAAGCAGCAACATGCTAAGAACGTTGGCAGAGCGCCTTGACTGCCCGTTTACAAAATACTGGGTCGATGTAATGTTGGGGAGGGCCAAATAATAATAGTTGTTGTTGGTGTGATTTGTCTTAGCATTAAGTGTTGTACTAACATAGTTTATAATGTATTAATTTTAAGTCTACTAACAAAATATGGATTTATAATGGTCCGAATTAAACAGTTTTTATTTTTTTATTTTATAGGCTTGCTTTCTATTTGGATCGCTAGCACCAATTCGCGAGAACGAGCGGGGCGGAAAGAAAGTGAGTCTGCGTCAATAACGTGGCGGCAGCTCATGGTAGGCACACTGTATCTGTACCATAATATGGCATGTGTTAGCGTTTATTCGATTCATAAACTAGTCTATCACGCTCGCTCCAGTAGCCGTACCATGAGTCGGAAAGTAAAGGATATGTTAGGCCTTGGTCGTACTGCACACGCCGTACGCAGCCGACAACGTCCCGTCGCAAGCATCATCTGAATGGTGTATAGCGGGGGGACACTGCCGCGAAAACGACCACTCCCGAGCATTCTCGAACACACCATTCAGACGCTGCGTGCGACGGGACGTTGTCGGGTGCGTGCGGCGTGTGCAGTACGACCAAGGCCTTAGGTTTTACTCGATACGCAAAGCATTACATACGAGTATATCGCTCCCCGAATTGGAGCGACCGCGGTGGCCTGCTTTACGTATCTACTTATCGAGTAAAACCTAACGTTGCCGATACTTGCAAAGTCATGGTAGGGCTACAGTACATCAAAAAATTATCACTGCGAGCGTGGTGACGGCAGTAAGGATACACTACTACATAATTGCCCTTAAATGGAGCTGTTTCTGAATATAAACTTATGCAATGTAAACGATATTGCGATTGTATTATATACGATATTTTGCAATTCCGGCACTATATGATACAACCTTGACACGTCAAGTGGAAGACTACCTACATCATATGACCTACAAGTAGAAACATGGATCAATAGTGTTCCTAAAAGTATACAGGATGATGATGAGTAGTGAAAGCTGTTCAGCGTGATCATCCCTACTCGTAGTATCCCGTTCACTTCAGCTCATGACCCAAGTATACCTAGAACGTGACGTTATGTTCTTGTTTGCTGAAACACGACTTACGCTCATGTTTACCACCAGTTTCATGTTCCCTAGATAACTAAACACGTCAGATAAAATTATCATTATCAGTCACTATCATTTTCCCGAGGCATGTACAAGAATTGCTAAAATGTATCTGATAAGGCTTGTTCCCGAAATAAAGTAGCCATCGTAAAATCTGTCTCTACTGTTACACAACAGTCCCATGTAGTTCTAACAGCCATGGGACTGTAGATCGATTCTTCTGTTTTATGTTTAACAATCCAATATCCAAAAGCATTCGCTTAAAAGTCGTGAAAATCAAAATAACTTCAGATAATGCTTAATGCAAAAGTTCAGGCCCAAAAAAGTGCGAACTTCCGAGACGATTTCAACAATGTTAGACTTAAAATAGTTATACTTCGTTTTTTTTAAGATTAGAATTATCTGTCAAACGGGTGAACAAAGAAGCAGTGGTCGTAAACCTTCCTTCTTCGATTTCGGCCGATAGGTAACACTGAATATTTCGGAACTTATGTACATACATTGATATTAGTTAACATACCTAGAGGAATCGTTAACTAAAATCGACCCTTTTCACCCCGTGTTCGTCGCCCAGGTTTGTGACTTACAGGTTTTCCCCCTTAAGGAATTATCAATCGCGAAATTTAATTATCGTAACGCGGACTACATATCTCTCAATGAATTTTATGATAAAGAAGACTGGTACAAGCTATGCAAAATTAGTTCTATAGATGATGCTGTCAATTACTTCTATGTACGAATACAGGCCGGTATTAACAAATTTGTCCCTTTAATTCGCAAATCCGGGCCGCGTAATTATCAAAAATGGTACAGCCCCGCTCTGATTAAAATAATAAACGAAAAAATGAAAGCACACAAGCGGTGGAAACGTTATGGGAACTTTAGGGATTACGACGAATTCTCATTATTACGGTCTAGACAACGTCAACTACAAAAAACTTTATAAATTATAATACTTCAATAAAACAGAAAATTATTTAAAAATAAATCCTAAAAACTTCTGGACGTGTATAAAAAATATTCGTGGAGGGTCGAATTATCCCCAGATGTTAACCTACAAAAACATAAATTACTCTGATGGCCACGAAATATGCGAGGCATTTAATCAATTCTTCCAATCCGTATTTATTGATGGCTCGATTCCTGAAGACCATAGAGTCAGTCTTGATTTTGTAGACAATACCAGTGCCTTAATTTCTAATTTACAAGTAACTAGATCTGCCGTTGAAGGATTGCTAAGTCAGCAATTCTCTTTTTTTTTGCCACTAATATGAAATTTTATACTATTTCTACTCAGAATCACAAGCCGATTCCATTTCCGTCGAAAAAAAAAATGTCCCATGATTTTTTTTCCTATTGTGTTACTATTTTTCATACACCTTCTATGGCGGTAACACAAGAGGATATTCGAAATATGTATGAAATTTTTGGGACATTTTTTTTTCGCCGGAAATGGAATCAGCTCGTGATTTTGAGCAGAAATAGTATAAAATTTACCCAAATTTTCATATTTCATTTTAGTGGCAAAAAAAAAGAGAATTGCTCAACTTGTAAACTTGTTATCGATAAGGGCCCTGGTCCGGACAGCATCCCACCAATATTTTGGAAAAATTGCGCTGAATCGCTGGCATTGCTATTTCTATAATATTCAACTGCTCCCTTAAATTTGGAGTATTTCCTCTGGCATGGAAAAAGGCTAACATTGTTCCCATAAAAAGGGCTCGCGGACAAACATTGAAAATTACAGAGGAATCTCTGTTCTCGACACAATGGGTAAAGTGTTTGAAAAAATAGTATACAACGCTATGTATCCTTGCATCGTGGCTGGTATATCTGATACACAGCATGGATTTCTGAGAAATCGTTCCACAATTTCCAATTTAGCACAGTTCTCTAATTACATTCTTAAAAACATGGACAAAGGTGGACAGGTTGACGTGATCTACACTGATTTTGAAAAAGCTTTCGATCGTGTGGATCACGTCATCCTGCTACAAAAATTATTTAAGTTAGGAATAAGGGGAGACCTTCTACGCTGGATTAAATCTTACCTTTCCAAAAGGGCTCAGGCAAAGACAAGTACTTGGGGGCTATCGCTCTAACTTTTGTGAGATCTCTAGTGGAGTTCCACAAGGTTCACACTTAGGACCTTTATTTTACTGCGCATACTTGTATGATATCACTGATTCTATCAAAAATGCTAAACACTTGCTATATGCTGACGATAAAAAAATATTTTACGTCATTAAGAATCTTGACGATTGTCTGGCTCTTCAAGCAGATCTTAACCAACTAAATGTCTACTACGCAGAAAACAGAATAACTGTCAATGTCAGTAAATGTCAGTGTGTCAGTTACACTCGTAAAAGACAACCTTTGAAATACTCTTATAATTTTAACGGAATCACAATAAGCAGAGTTGAAGTGGTTCGAGACTTAGGCGTTGTTTTTGACAGCAAACTGACATTTACAGAGCATATAGATTATGTTTGTAATAAGGGTTTCAAAAATCTTGGTTTCATAATAAGATCTTGTAAGGTTTTCAAAAACCCCGATGTACATAAACTACTTTACTTTGCGTATGTACGCAGTACACTTGAGTACGCCTGCCAAATTTGGTCCCCATTATTATACACTAACCAATTAGAGCGTATACAAAAAAAAATCATTAACCACCTAAACTTTCGTCTCCGTAAGCCTCCGGTCTCCTATGAGGACAGTTGTCGCAGATACAATATATTGTCATTGCAAGACAGACGCAAGATCATGGATATGTGCTTGTTGCATGATATTCTTAACGGTCGCTTAGATTGTTCAGAATTACTTTCCCTAATAAAGTTTAACGTTCCTCGTCGTCGTACGCGCCACACCGCACTGATGCACGTGCCAATGCATGGCACAAATTACGCCAAAAATAATGTGCTTACACGGATTGCTAGAACTTATAACACAGATTTCAAAAACGTGGACATTTACCTACAGATATTCGAAAGAGGCATTCGAATTACTAATTATAAATTCCTTTAAAAAAAGCGGCATAGCTCGTTCAGCTAAATATTTACTTTATTAAGTTTTTCGTTTACCTTGTTTATGCATTATTGTATTTAAATAGACCTTAAATTATTTTTAAGAACTGTTATTATCCGTTTGTTTGTCATCTATACTACACAGGTTATCCAGGGAAACCTATAATTGGCCTTATTATTGTTATTGTAAACATAGATTAAATATCTGTAACGCTGTTGGTTTTCTGAATAAATAAATAAAAAAAATATATATTTACCGATAGCTGAACGCATAGTTTTCACATTTATTATTAATTTGTTGGCAAAACTGTATTTAAAAAAAATATATAATTGTTTATAAGCAAGATGGCGGCAATTTAGAAAAAAGCTAAATATTGAAGGTTTTGGTTTAGTGTTTGGCGGTTTTTAACTAAGTATTTTTTTATAAATTTGTAACTCATATCGTACCGATTTTACATTTACTGAATTTAATGAAGTTTACAGTCTCAAATTTAACAATATTTGCATATTTAATCTAGCTCACATTATGCACTCCCAGTACTTTTAAAAGTCAAGCATTAAGGATTAAAACTATCGGTATAAAAGCGGACACCGCGGTGTCATAAAAACTGAGCAAATGACAATAGTAAGACAACTCTACCCATCGGCAACGTCGTTTAGTATTTGTCGCCGTAACGTAGTTTGAATTTGGTAACAAATTAGAAAATAAAACTCAGATGACAATGATGACATACTCTACATAGTTTTATTTACTGTGTCAGTGGAAGAGTCCGAGGACTCGGAACCACCAATGTTTATAATAAAATTTTCCACGGTGTTATCTATTACATTATCTAATTTAATTTAAAAACTTATTTTCTTTTAAAATGTTGTATATATACCGTAGCCAACGATATGCCAGCAGTCTCAGCAGTCTTTTTCACACGGTCCGATTTAGTGTGATATTCCTTTCTATGGCACATTACTAACACTAATTTGTAAATATTCACCACCATCCGCTTTTCACTAGCAGTCAGAGGATTTTGCTTTTGCCGTTTCTTCTTTAGAGATGAAAAAACGTTAGCCGGAACCGGCTGCGACTTCATCAATTTTAAATGTGCACCAACAAACAAAATATCTAAACAGATCAACAATTAATAACGAAATTGAACAAAGACGATAACATCAATATTTAAGTAAGCTAACAGCAATAGAAAACACGACTCAACCGACAAATCGAATAACAGATAGTGATAGTGACGTTTTAAATTGTATGAGAACTCTGGCCTCTTTAGGTTTTTTAATGTACAACCTTTCCATGAAAAATTGCAAACGCAATTTATTAAAATTCTTATCTTTTCATCTTAGAATATAAATTAACTAACATTATGTTTCTTATTTGTTTCATAACAC
>JALPQI010019563.1:0-17780 GCA_025490895.1 Thaumatotibia leucotreta | reverse complement strand
TATATTCAACCAATACCTTCATAAGACATTGCCAACTTACCAAGAGTGCTGTGGTAGGTACATACTTAGTTTGTGGTCACAAACAAAACAACATGGTATATGCGTACATGGCTGTCGCTATAATATTTATCTCTATAGTTTTAACCATTGCATGTGTCACCGTTGATTTATATTCCGAACATCCACTTATCGTAATGAGCTGCATCGGCGACATGACATCGGTCATTTGTCACGAGGTTTCGAGTATTCATTAACATCGCGGTACCTACAGCTATGTGGACATTGCCACACAGTAAGACTTGATGCATTTTTCATTCTTGAAAACGATAGACGCTTTACAAAACTTCAAATACTAGGTACTAGTACATTAAACATTATAGATATGTAGTTATCATTCGGCAGAATGATGCTGGGGCCCTGTTCCCAAAAGCTTGTAAATTATATATCTTGGGTCATCTTACGCAAATCAGCATAGTCCCACGGTAAGCTCAATTAAGGCTTGTGATGTGCTGTAAGGCTGCTTCGAAAACACCATTAAGTGGATAAGGGGCCCGTTTCTCAAAAGTTTGTAGCTTATTATAAGTACTCGTAGATATAAATTATAATACAAGCAGAAGTCCTTATCTGGTGTTATAAAGAGATTACTATTTGTACTTATTCAAAGTTACAAACTCTAAGACTTCTATTTATATAAATCGGATCAAATACGATAAGTATTTGTAGCTTTTAAACTTTAAGTAGGTATAAGTAGATAAGTTTCTAATACTCGCTAGACCTAATTAAAGTGCATACATTTATTTATTCTAGGTGGAACGTGGCGATCTGAACCTGACGTTCCCCATAATGTTCAACCCAGTGACGTGGGAGGCCCACGCGTTCCCCGTCTACTTCGGGGGCTCGACAGTTGTCGACGACATCATCGTCTCCGTGCCGGCAGTCCAGCTCGTATGGTTCGTGAAGGCCGACAATCAACTACAGATACAAAGGTATGGAGACCGAATACTGTAGTTGCGAAACTATACCTACCAGAAACATCGACACAGGCCCTACGTACCGCGAACTATTAAATTCGTAAATTACGAGGATTTGTCTCTGACTCCAACGAAGGCGGCATTAGTGACAGATAAGTCCGGGAAATTTGCGGATTTCGAAGTTCGCGATAGTAGACCCGCAGATTCGCCACCGACATTGACAACGGTGGGTAGATACCGAGGTGGAAAGAAATAGACAGACTTTTTTTTATGAAATATCTGGTAATATGTATAAAGTAAGGTGCCAAATACCTACAGGTTAAGCACGTGAAGAGCAGCACAAACGGACACTCATAAAAAGGCGTGAAACGTCTATGTCTGCTAGCCATGAACTTGCATTGATCCGGTTCTGGTATTTAGACTAGCTAGTAAACGAAGGACAGAAATATGTTGTAATTTTTCCTTCTCCAAATCATCATTTAACCGTAATTATGTACGACAAAGGCTGTTTCTTTTAGGTACCTATAACACCATATATAGGTATATATGAATTTTAATAGAGAATATCCTTCCTAAACAAATAAGAGTATGCAGAGAAGTTAATGACCACACATCTACTTATCACATGCGATTTACGGAAACAATGATTATAGGCTTAATAGTCTGGAAAGGAAGCAGCCGCAAAACGAAGGTTCTTTTAGTAATTGCTCATGATCTTGTTTACACTATTGTTGTCTTGTTCCAAAATGGTTTTACGTTTGAGCTGAATGACTGTTTCTTAGATAATGGGTACCGATCTTGACACGGTTTAAGAAATCGCTTCGAATACTAAACGCTGCGTAATGACGCCAGAATACGAATAGAAAGGTTTCACTTGTTGGTAAAACTAATTGTGGGTCAACGTGAAGTTGACAATCGTATTAAGTAGGTATCTATGGCTATTATTTATTTGTGAATAATGGCTACATCTTAATGATTATTTTTACTTTTTGACGTAGTACAATAGTAGGTAGGTTACATATATATTATTTTTATTTTATACTATATTAAAAATTCAAATTCAAATTCAAAATTCATTTATTCAAGTAGGATTTTACAATCACTTTTGCGTCGTCAAAAACTTAATTATAGTAATACTTAAACATAAAATACAAATACAATTAAAAATTTCCAAAATCATGCTTATAGGTTAATACAATGAATTTCTTAACTACCTAGTCTACTTATTTATGTAATTATTTTACAGGCAATGGTCAAGCATCCTTATCTTCTACATATTCCTCCACGCTGTAGTAGGCCTTTTTCAGTAGAGCTGATTTCAGATATTTTGCCAACCTAGGAAGTGGCAAATCCAGTGCTTCCCTTGGCAACTTATTATATAAAGTAACACATTGACCTAAAAAACATTTTCTTGCCCTTCTAACTCGAAATTTACTTACTACTATTTTGTGATTATTCCTAATTAAGTAAGGAACTACCTATCCAAAACGAACTAAAATGTAAATACCTAAGTAAGTACTTTTAAAACAACGGGTTATTCCCACCTGTTACCACCAACTTGACACCAGTGGTAACAACTGGGATTTTGTTTCCACCTGTTACCACTGGGAACAACTGGGAATTAAAATTCCCAACTGTTACCACTAAACTAATTATTTTAGTAACTAACCAAATATTTTAGTGGTAACTAGTGGGAAAACAATCCCAGTAGTTACCACCAAGTACTCTGGTGGTAACAGGTGGGAAAAAAAATCCCAGTTGTTACCACTGGTATCAAGTTGGTGGTAACAGGTGGGAATAACCCAAAACAACTACGTAGGTGTAGGTACCTAAATATCGCCTAGGTACATTTGATGTGACTTTAAATAACACAAAACTCCTTCAACACATTAAGGTAATTTTGTAATGATAACCTATTCATGTATATTTCAGAGGAGCAGCATGGGAAGACGCATTCTTGGATGCCGTAGGCGTAGCTGAAGACACAGGCCGCTTCAAGCACATTTCTATCGCACGTTTCGCCTCAAGAACCCTTGATCATGAGCTCGAAAAAAATACCAGAACAGTTGTCCCATTCTTCAGTTCCACGTTCATCCTAATGGGAATATTCTCTGTTGTGACCTGCATGATGGCTGACTGGGTCCGCTCTAAACCCTGGTTGGGTTTGCTTGGAAATATTTCTGCAGTTATGGCCACGGCTGCGGCATTTGGCTGTGCTATTTATTTGGGGATCTCCTTTATTGGTATCAATCTGGCCGCCCCATTTTTGATGATTGGTAAGTAACGAAGTATTTTATATGGAAGCCTGTCAAATATAAAAACGTACGTAATGAGCTTCCCAAGTTTATTTATTTATTTTGTTTACATGTTTTGTCTCTGTTTTTCTAGGTATTGGTATAGACGACACATTCGTAATGTTAGCGGCTTGGCGTAGAACATCTCCTAAGCTACCAGTGCCTGAGCGTATGGCTATTATGTTATCGGAAGCGGCGGTATCCATCACAATAACTTCCGTGACTGATATGTTGTCTTTCTTCATCGGCGTATTCTCTCCGTTCCCATCTGTTCAAATATTCTGCATGTATTCAGGTAAGTGTCAGTTCTGAGCTTCAGTTTTATATTTTCATAGATCCGCAACTAATTCCAATCTTTTTTACAGGTCTTGCAGTCTGCTTTACATTTGTTTGGCATCTGACATTCTTTTCTGGGTGCGTAGCCGTATCGGGATACCGTGAAAAACAGAATAGGCACACTATCACGCTGCTGAAGGTGCTACCGGAATCAAGAGCTAGAAAAGGTACCTATTTTAACCTAGAAATTATTGTGTCGCTTCCCAATTTCCTATACCTAATTAGTTATTTTGACCCGATAGTACCCTGTCAGTATTGTGTGCTGGCCACATTGTTACCCTCAATTGGGAAACATAATTTTTTTGTGTATGTGTATGTTACGAATAAAGTTATTTCTATTTCTATATCTCTCAAAGTATAGGTACGTTACGTCTAAATAATAAAATAGTCAACTAAAGGAGAGCCTTTTAGCACATCGCTGGTCAGTATGTAGGTTTAAAAGAACATTATTTTTTTTACGTTTATTCCATTTGTTACAGAAGAGAAATCGTGGTTGTACCGTGCGTTTTGCAGTGGCGGCATCGACATTGCCGATCCCGATAACCCCATCGACAACCGGGAGCACTGTATCATGGCTTTCTTCCGAGACACAATGGCCAACATCCTCAACAACAACGCAGTAAAAGCTGTCGTCATCGCCATTTTCCTGGCTTACCTTGTCGGAGCCGGTTACGGGGTCACTAATCTGAAAGAGGGGCTCGAACGAAGAAAACTGTCCAAAGTAGATTCGTATTCCGTCGAATTCTTTGACCGCGAAGATTTATACTACAGGGAATTTCCTTACCGAATTCAGGTAGGCAATGTGAATGGAACACAAATAGAATATAGTCGTTTGACAAACAAAATCTTAAAGTAATTAAGAGTGAAGAACTTGAACTTATTTAAACTGTTACTATAATTATATAGGTACCTACTTAAGACACAAAAAGTTATTACTAAACAATTGATTTTTATCTTACAGGTAGTGATCAGTGGCGAATACAACTATTCGGATCCAAAAATCCAGGACGAAGTAGAACAATTAACGCAAAGTTTAGAAAACACTTCGTATATATCGAACTCTCTGTACACCGAATCGTGGCTACGAACATTTGTCAATTACGTGTCAAGAAATAATGATTATTTGAATGTTACAATCGATAATGAAGCTGAATTTATTCAAAATTTACGCGAGGTAAGAATTTTGCATGATTAACGACTTCCTGCTCTTATATTCTCGAACTGGCAGGGTAGGTACCTACTGGCAATCTGAAATCAATGCTTATTGAGGGACTTTAAACTTGTAACTCAAAAGGCTAAGTCACCAAAGTGTCAAGTACTGTATTTGAACTTTAGGCACGTGCATGTAGGTCTATTGCTCTGTGGATCGTGAATCATCTAGTCTTTAGCGTTAGACTTGCAGTTCCGATATATCAGTCATTGGCGTCCAAAAGATTAATAAAAATCTGAAGAAATGTCTGACTTATGAATATTATCTTTGTTTTTCAGTTATGGCTATTTCCTGCTAATCCATTTTCGCTGGATGTGAAATTCAACGAAGCTGGAGACCGCATAGTGGCGTCGAGGTTCTTGATCCAAGCTATTAACATCAGTGGTACCAACCATGAGAAGGAGATGGTAAAGGCGCTAAGAGACGTTGTGGCTCAATCTTCGCTTAATGCCTCAGTCTTCCATCCTTATTTCGTCTTCTTTGATCAGGTATGTTTAATTGTGTATCCAAGTTCGTTTGCGACGGAACTATTATAGTGTAGTGATACATGTCCATAACAAGTTTGTAATGAAAATATTTAGAAATTATTTTAGTACCTACTCGTACTTATGCCCATAACTTGACGTCGATGTTGTGTATATTGTGTGTCACCTACAATGTTTTATTTTTCTGTTTCAGTTCGAATTAGTGAAGCCAACATCTATTCAGAACCTGTGCTACGGAGCCTTGATGATGATGATCACCTCCTTCATTTTTATACCAAACATTCTATGCTCACTGTGGGTCGCCTTCAGTATTATATCCATAGAAATCGGAGTAGTAGGATACATGGCCCTGTGGGATATCAATCTTGACTCAATCTCTATGATAAATCTGATTATGTGCATCGGATTCTCCGTCGATTTCACTGCTCACATATGCTATGCTTATATGGCATCAAAAGCAAAATCACCGAATGATAGAGTCAGCGAATGTCTGTACTCTCTTGGCTTGCCTATAGTTCAAGGTTCCTTCAGCACTATATTGGGGGTGGTTGCCCTCCTTCTAGCTGATAGTTACATCTTCTCAGTATTCTTCAAGATGGTATTCATGGTGATTTTCTTCGGAGCAATGCATGGTCTTTTCTTGCTACCCGTACTCCTGTCTCTATTTGGACCCGGCTCCTGTTCCAAGAAGCATGAAGATATAAAGATGTCAAAAGTTGAGAAGAATTTCCCACATCCATACTGCATACCTCATCCACAACTTGTTTTAAACGATCAAATATTCAATGGAAAGAATATAGGGCCAAATGGAGTATACAAAATTTACGGAGATGACAAGGACTTGGGGTTAGGAACGTCTGGAGAGGACACCAGCGAAAGCAGCTCAAATCAATCGCAGCGCCGTCAAATAGGTGACAATGACAGGAAATATGACGGATGGAAAAGGTCAAGTTACGGACAAAATTCTAGCCAATTCCAACCATCGGGGGAGTTAGATCCGTATGGACTCGATGCAGAACGGGCTTGGGTGAGACAGCCTTATGACGACAGGCGCGGAGCTGACAATTATAGAAGAAGCCGTGCTGCGTCGAGGGACGATGATTGGGTGAGGCCTACACGTAAAACTAGCGACGCGGGCCCTCGGCGCGAGGGCACATACAGAGTGATGCGTGCTCATTCCCACCACAACCTACACCGACCGCGCGCTCCGAGGCGGTCCAACTCACATCACAATCTAGAGCATTTAGATTATGTAGCCGAAATGCGTTTTCCGTGACAGAACGCTTAACCCAATAAAGTTAAGATAACATAAAACAAGTGCTCAATTTATGGACCAAAGTTCCACAATAAAGTTGATGGTCAAAAATACATGGATCAAACTGTGAGTCACGAAACTCCTGTGTATAACGTATCCGATGGACATTTTGATCTAATATTTTAATAAGATAACTGTAATTTTATAAGCCTACATAAAATATAGCTTATGTAGATTGCAGAAAGTAGGATAGCAGAATTATTTGAATTTATAATTAGCAAAAAAGAAGGCCAAAAATGTGTGTGCGTTGCCTAAAAATGTGTATGCGTTATTGAAATTGAATTCGCTTTAAAATAGGTAGGTACTATTCGTAATTCAGAACATAAATATTTAGAATCATATCAATTATTTATGTATATAAACCACTAATTGGAGTTCGAGGCCAAAGAATCTACGAAAATATTGCCACAGCAATGAAATGTTCTTACAATAGTAAATCCTTATTTTCTAAAAACAGTCGTTGAGATATCTTATTTATTGGTAATTTTAATTCTTTAATTTAATGAAACAATATTATTTACTTATTTTCACGTAAATATGAGATATTTTAATAAAAACTTAATTATCCGCAATTATTAGTAACAAAATTGGTATTGCGCTGGTATCACCTCAGGGTGCTTAGCCAAGATGCCAATCGCTAGCGCTTAGTAGCGTAACGTAGTTTTCCCTCTCTGTCACTCTTTCATGTTAGTGCGACAAAGACAGTTAGCTGCGATTAACGATGAAGCGCTAGCGATTGGCAACTTGGCTAAGCACCCAGGTGTTAATAACATTTGGTACAGCAATTTAACTACATATAAATTAAAACCCTATTTTTGGATACGTTTAGAAAATTGCAGAATAATATACTGTAACGTGCTTTATGTTCACATTTCGTATTCGTAAAATTCCGTTGACCTAGAAATTTCTTTGGCAGTTCTATATTTCTCCATTTAAATTATCATACAGATCTAACGTTTTGTTTTCTTCCGTAGGTTGTTAACAAGGTGACCCACTTGGTTCAGCCATGTTTAGCTTCGCTATACAATACACCCCATCATCAAAAAATTTAATTCCAAATCAAATATACCGGGTGAAATGTTATAAAACACAATGATACAAAATCGTATTTTCAGGATCTACTCATGATTACAGACAGCCAAGTTTTACTATGGAACCAGCTTTGAAAAAGTTACCACTCAGGAGGATAAGTAATGAAGAAGACAAAAAAAAATAATACAAAAAATGCTTTCATTTTTCATTTTACATTTCCAAATTTCTTTTCCATAATTTTAACCAGTAATAAGGCAGGGGGCTTAGTAATTTAACCATACCTACTGCCTTAATAAATATGGCACGCTGTCGTTTGTGTTTACTGGTAATTCAACTTCTATTTAAAATAGGCTTTGAAACGTTGGCTCCTATCATTTTAAGTTCTTTACAAGAAAATTTTGTCATTTCTATGTAAGTTAAGAGAAAAGAAAAGTTTTTAGGTATTTACGTGTTTTTAAGAAAATCCTAGTTGTGACAGCCATATTAAACAAAAAGGCGTACAAACATTACGGAGGTATATAATGTTTTTATTAGGAATTATTTTAAATAAATTAATTAAATAACAAAAAGGTTGTGGAAACCTGAAAACTTTATTTGACAATGACATAAGAGACTTTGACAGATTTGACAATAACGCATCTGTCGTAGTTTCGTTGGCCTCGAACTCCAATTACTGGTATACTCTGTGCAAAAACAGTAGTATAGCGGCAGAAAAAGGAACTAATATCATGATTTTAATTCATCGATAAATCAGAGTAACCAGTGTAACGAACGCTTTAATAAGGCGTACTGACACGCTCGGAATATTAAAAGCATCTCGAGATTATAGATCAGACACCTACAAGTTTTCAAATGAATCAGTTCCTGGTTGATGTTTAAGTCACTTAATTTTAATTGTATCCCCCAATTCTTTTTTTTACGCATGGTGTTTGTCTGCCCAAAAGTGGAGTGTATTTTTAAGTTCATTTTCAATGAGTTTCCTAGATAGCTAGATAAATAACTCCTTTTGAAGAAACGCTTCTCAGCATGTATTTTATTCAGCAGTGATAGATGGTATCTATCAATACATTTATTTCGAATTCGAAATCGCTTTGCGCTTCGAGAAAAACAAATTAATTTTAAATTTTATGATCACTGCAGAATAAATATGCCTCAACTTATTGAATTAATTGTTCTACTAGTAAGAAGCAGACTATTGTGTATAAATAAATCCAGTGTTACTTTTATTCGAATGAGGGTTTTCGATAATTTTTCTACCACCAGGGCGGCGCTTCGTACGCACCTGGTCTCGACAGCTGTCAGATTCATACTATTCATAGGCACCTGGGCCTAAAATATTGAAATTCTATTTTATTTGGAAGAGAATTGATTTTGTAATGGATTACGACTAATACATGGTCGTCGAACTGAAGATTGAACTCTAAAACAGGCGCTCAAAGTCACTGGTATTAAAAATAATTACTATAACTTTGTTAGTTTCATGAGAATTGACTTGGAACTATTTTATTTATTTATTTTAGGTAACAATATGCCTAAAGTAATGGTTTTCAGAATAAATAAACCTAATAAATATGTTGAAAATTAAATGCGCGTATTTATTTTGACAGTTCGTTAAAGGGTCGGCTCAGTGCTGCCATCTCACCTCCCCATAGCGGCAGAAAAAGTATCAAAAACCCTCATTCTGGATCCTGTCAATGTTATATCCAGGGACCCATTTATTATTATTCATAATGTTGTCTTGGAAACTATATTATGCCGTTAGTAAGTATGCTATCATATTTTAACAGTTTTGAAACTAATATAAATGGGCTCCAGATAAGGTGCGACCCTATTGTACATGTCAGTAATATGATAAGTTTTTATTAATGTCTAGCAAAGTTGTAATTAAGAAGTGTTATGTTAGAGTGATACTGGTGGGTGTAAACTGTGTACATATTTGTATTTAAATAGTGTAAGTCTACTTGTTTGTGAAAGCTTTAAAGATACTTGACAGATGCTGTATATTTTAGTTGAGCTACTTATAGGTACTTCTTGAGGCCATGTCCGTTTCCTTATCACTACTTTCAAATTTATTTACAAAACGAATACTTTATAGCCATGTTCCGTATATTTAATTACATGTAATATGTAAAAATAAATTTACGAAATGTGAATGTCTCTCGACTAGATAAGTTGAATGATACCTATATGATTATAAATTTGTTTTACAGAACATGCTTAAATCAAAAACCCATGACGTGATATGATGTAGATCATACATATCTCATTCCATACTAAAAGTCAAATTTGATGAGGCATTACATAATAAATAAGTATACCCCGAAAGACAGCGATGGGGTTACTATAAATGTATACTGCCCTGTATGTAATTCTGCGGAAAGATTTTATTTTTTACAGTACCACAGGCACTGGAAGTAAGTCTCAATAATTCAATACTATTTACGATAATTTATTGCATTAGTAGGTAGGTATAAAGTGTTAGGTCACCTCGCCGAACCCTACTCGTAGTTTTGTCGTAAACCTATTGTGATCGCGTGCGGTCAACGTGACTGAATATATTGTAAATATTATTGACATGTTTTATATTGAATAAAACTAGTTTTGATAATATTTTGATGTTTTATTATTCTTTTATAATAAAAAATAATCACTAGGCAGTTAACGTAATTTAAGAAGGTAACGTAGTATTGTATTAGTCTCATTAGAGATGATCAAAATTAAATGTACACATTACAATGTTAGATGGTGTACACCGGGTTTTTGAGTTCTTACTACCATTATAGATTACACACGTCTAACACGTACCTAAATTAAGGTACGTTTAAATGCTTAAAAACTATGGCAAGCCATATAAGGTCATGTGGTGGAAATGCAACTGTGAGGTACACGCAACTAATTTAAATTTCTCTTAATCTATTTATATATAAGATAAAATATTGTTTGATTAATCAAAAGCAACACAATAGTAGGTAGGACCTTTTCATAAAACCCATTAGATTAAGAGAATTTTGAATTGTTGCATTTGCCTCACAGATGCATTTGCCCCGCATGACCTTACAACCCTTTTATTATACTGCATAAATACTGTAGGTTTGTTGTGACTTGCCAAGCATGGGAACATTGGGAACGCATCTTTAAATTTCATATAACATTTTTTTGGTACAACGTTCTGTTTCAACTCGTGTAAATCGTGTAATTATTAAAGATACTTCTTGTCACTATACGAATAATCTTAGGAGCCTCTTGAAAGTTAATAGAACGAAAATGATACGTGATGAAGAAGTAGGTTCCGAGGATTTACCCTCGTAAGGCCCGTGGTCCTCCCTACTGATGTGCAAAATGCGGAAACTTTCCAAAAATGCTTACAAAAGTTCGTAAATCTAATGTTAACTAACATGATTATAAGACCATTTTAGTTAAGTGATGATTTAGTTTATAAAAGGTATCAAGTCTAGTATAAACTTACCTGTACAAAAGACCTTTAGGCATATCGGAAAGTTTCCGCAATTTGCACATCAGTAGTCTTACAGTACTTATAAACATGGAACAAATTGAATTGGAACAGAGTTGCATTTGTTTTGAATGGTAAAATTTTCGGACATACCGAAATTAACTTGATTTCAATCAAGAGTAGGTAAGAGGTAAAATTTCAATGACAAATTTTGGACATTTCGCTTGTATAGCTAGTATTGTAACATCAAATATATCGCAGATATTAAAACAAAACAATATTATAATAAATGTCATTCATATAGTTGGTCACTATGTCATTAACCTTTTCAACGCCTTCCCTCACTCGCATCAAATTGTGACACAAACGCCAGTATCTCTACTAATGAAAAACGAAAATAAACAGATATGTCAACAAGACAGTTACTTTGACAGCATAATCGATGACCACTTTAGTGGTTCCTGGCGTGGTAGACAGGACAGCACACGACCACTTTAGTGGTTCTTGGCGTTGAAAAGGTTAAAGGCAGTGTCAGATATAAAATCAAACAATTCTTAATCATTATTAAACATGAAAACAAGGGACAAACGAATCCGAATCAAAAATAAGTAGGTCGCATTCATTATTAATCTAAGGATGTAGTGTATAATCTTTTTCCATCATATTTTCACGGAAACGGAAAACTCATCTGTAGTTTTATTGTAATCGGTATTATGATTTACCAACTTTAAAGCCATATTTTATCTAACTCTAAAAGTAATGGCTACCTACTGAATAATTCATCATCACATAATGATTTGATGAATAAAACACGTACATTATACCAAAAAATGCTATATGAATATGGTCCAGGCACCTACAAACAACACTTACAATAAAGCGCAAAAAGGCACTGTTACTTAAACCAAAACTAATGTTTCTAATTCAGTCCAATTGTAAAATGTACACGGATCACTTTATCCACTAGAAATATATTACGTAGTACAATTACTATGATTACATGTGTAAATCAAGTAAGTCGAATTATAAACAGATATGACAATCTCAAATATAGAAATCTAGGCTCAATCAAGTTGGGTCCATTATATTTTAGTCACCATTCTCTATCAGAGAATCAAAATTAAGACAAAAAGTTATTTAACAACTTTTGGATCTGCCTACACTTCATACATCAGAAATACTCTTATCATACACTTTTTGCATCATCTGGCTACAAAACAATATCAAATCCTTAACGTCAAATTTGTCAATCAAGTAATTTTGTAAATAGGATAGTTCCTTGTTACCAGTCTGTCCATTTGTGTGCAATTCGCATCCGCGCTGAATCACACTGGTCAAAACATGTGTGGCATCTGAACTAGTCATTTTCTTTTCCAGCAAGTTTATACAGTCTTTCACAGAAAAAGATTCTGCTAGTTTCAGTTTTGATGTGATATCTAGTTGTTCTTCTAGTTTAAGAACGAAGTCATTTCTCTGGAATAAAAACGGTAAGTACAGTCAACGATCATCTCACGTCACACATTACCCCATACGGTAAAGTGTCATGATAAATTTACACAACACAACATGGTAAATCGCAATTACTATTTATAGTGATATTTAAAGTTGACAGTCGTTCATCATCAGCCTATGATAGTCCACTGCAGGACGTATTAGGCCTCTCCTATTAACTATGTTATACGCATTAGGAGGTAAATGCTCATAATCGCCACGCTGGGCAAGCGGATTGGCGATCGCAGTAATGTGTCCACTATGATGACGCTGCTGTCCATCATCAATCTTTTATGAAACAATGGTCAGTGACACTTCAATCCCTTAGTCGACTCTTACGACGCCCGCAGGAGGAGTTGGGGTGGTGACAAATGTATTCTTACTGCCGTCACCACACGGCTTTCACATTATTAATATGAATAAAATCAACGCCCTTAGGCACTGGTCTCACCGCGAGCTACTAAGCTATGAACTATCGGCTATAAACACGAACAAAAGATACGCACTCCCGTGTACAAAAAAAATAGACACGGCGATACTCGCCCGGCTGTAATAGCTGATAGCTGGGCGAGTATCGCCGTGTCTCTTTTATTTTCACGCGAGTGCGTATCTTTTGTTCGTGTTTATAGCTGATAGTTCATAGCTTAGTAGCTCGCGGTGAGACCAGTGCCTTATTCATAAACGTCGCAATCACTACGTCTATAAGACCGAAAGGTACAAGCTGAAATGACGGGAACTCAAATGTATGGGAAATAGTTTTAATTAAACCATTTAGATCTAAAGTAAGAACGATTTGATTGATTAGTGTAACTGAGAGTTCAATTACTGTATTCTAAAAAGTAAGCAATTTACGATTAAATGTGCCAATTTGCAATGGCATGTACTAATAAAATTTCTACTTACGTCCTTAATACACGATGTTATCATTTCCTCAGTTGATTTACTGCCAGATTCGTTAGTCTGCGAACTTGTTTGAACAGTCATTACTTCATCAGTCTGAGTCGATGAGAGCCTTTGCAATATCAAAGAAGTTTGCGATTCAGTTTCACTCGTTAAAATGTTAGTTTGTACTCCTATACTCGTTGCTACTCTAAGATCTACGTTCACAGTAGGCCCCGTTATCATGTCCATTCTATCTTTTCTAGGCGTTTTCTTTGCGATTTGTGCTTTAGGGGGTTTTTTGACAGTATTCTTGTTTACTGTAATTTCAGCGGATTCTGTTAAATCAATACTTTCTTCTGTTTCCATATTTTTGTCTTTTAACGATTTCTCAGCAGTGTGTGTTATTGTTTCGTCATTAATACAGCTCACCTCAAGTTCAGATAACTTTGCTAGTTCACTAACATTATCTTTTTTAGAACTTTCAACATTTATTACTAGATCATCCACATTCTCAGTAGGTTCTACTACTTTATCCACCTTAGCTGTTTTATCTTTTTTAGATTTTTTATCACCAGTTGTCAGATCTACATTTACAGTAGGTTCCATATCTTTATCCACCTCCATCGCTTCATCTTTTTTTGATCTAGCAGTATCTGCATCTTCTATAAGGTCTACGTTTGTGGTGGGTTTCAGCGCTTTGTCTAATTTCAAACATTTATCTTTTCTAGATGCGTAATCAGCTAGTACTTTTTTAGCCACTTGTACTTTAGGAGCTTTGATACATATTCTATTTACTTCAAGTTCGGTTAATTTTGCTAGGTCACCAACGGTTTCTATCTTCCCTTCAAGTTCTTTGACAAGTAATAGCTTCATGCCAGGTGATGACAGGTCAGATGCGATAGCATTAATAGAATCCTTACAATCTATGAGATCTGGGAATATAGGATCTACATCATTTAATTCACTAGTTTTTACTATTTCCACAGCTGGCGTCTGTTCTAGAGAGCTCAATTCTGTATCATTACTAGCATTAAAATCTTCACTAAAACTTTCAGCTGCTTTAGTAAGTACGGATTCAAGTTTAAATATATTTTCAAGTCTTTTTGGTGATTTAGGACCTTGGTGTCGTAACTGTCGTTCTAATCGTTTCAGTGCTGAATTCTGCGGCGATCGTGCTCCAATTGTCTCTATATATTTTTGCACAGACACTGACGTAGACACTGGGTCATGGAAACTGACTCGTTTCCTCTGAAAAGCAAAAATTTTACGTTTACATTAATGAGCAATAAAAATAGTATATTACGACACAAGTGAAGAAAAACATGAAATTCGAAACGAGTGGCGATGTTTTAAATCGACACAAGTTACGAATTTCCTTTTTGCACGTGTCTCCTAAGACGTTTTTTAGTACAGATGGCCCTGCGAAGTTCTGGAGCTGACGTAAAATGAGCAACTTCTCGCACTAGCGCATAAAAAAGGCACCATCTGTACTAAAATATAAATTATTATGCTTCTATGCATATTATACAAGAAAGTACTAACCTTGTTAGCTGGTGACGCGGTGGCTTCGTCAGCAATATCAGCCAGCTTTCGCTTTAGGATAGGACCAGAAGGACTACTATCAGCAGCAGGCAAAGTCTTCTTAAACTTCAAGAAATTTACAGTTTCTTCTTTTTCATCAGAGCTACCGCTGTCAGTTGATTGAGCTGTTTGGTACAACATCCTTAGGTGTCTACGAACTGGAGTATTTGCAGGGCTGCTTTTCTTAGGTTCGTCAGTGTCAGGTCTTTCAGGATGTTTTATTGTCTGTATTCTGTCTGGCATGCATAGTCCTAGCATTTGCGCCGCTCGTCCAACACTACGCACTTGCGGCCGATTTTTCTTAAGAGACAATGAAGAACTAGGACTACTATTAGTAACAGTGATCTCTGGTCGAGGAGGAGATTGATCCCTCTTGTCTGGTGAAACTTTTTCTTCAGTAAATATTTCCGGCGAATTAGACATTTCTAACGGTTCACCGTTCATTTGTACTGGACCAGATAGTTTGATTATTAAGAAATCACTGCTTGTTTCGGATGCAGGAGAATTTGGTTCAATAGGGCTCAAAGCTTTTATAGGCGATATTTCTGAAGTGTTATTTAAGAAATCTTTTTTTCGCTGGTCTGCATCTACACTAGGAGATGAAGCTCCAGTTTCTTCATTTTGAGTTATGTCAACAAGGGTTATTGTCCTATCATCGGCAGTACAAGTAAGCTGGCTCTCGTCATCTTTTGATACAGATTCGTCTTTGTTTTCTTTAGTGTTTGATATAACATTTTGACTTGTTTCATTCAATGGGTGTGTGTTATTTACGAGCTGGGAGGGATCTATAGGTTCTGTGTCAGCATTTGCGAGTTCTAATGTATCAGGTCCTGGGCCTGGATCACATTCAGTATTTAAATCAATAACAGGATCATCGTCATTGATAATTATAACATCTCCAGAACTTGCAGGTTCTGTGTCCATTTCTTCTGTTAAATCCATTACATTTTCCTGGACCTCCGTTTTGTTGACAGGTAATTCAGTATCGTCTTTATTTTCTTGGGACATTATGACATCAGCAGTTGCGTTTATTTCTAAGCATGATTGGTCGACTAAATCCTGTGTCTCTAGAACAGTTTTATCTATGCTTTCTGAACTACTAGATGGTTTATTAGCACAGCTTCTAAAAGATTTAACTGATATTGTAGTGGTCGTATCTTGAGAGCTTTCAATTATATCCTCAGAGAGATCTTGCGTAGCATCAGGGCTAATGTCTTGTGTTTCGCAAACTGTAACTGATGATTTGTCAGTCTCAATTGTATTTTTTCTAGGCTTTTCTTTTGGAACGTCTGTATTGCTTGTCCCTTTTTTCGTTTTTGTAGCACTCTTAGGATCAGTTTTAGACCTATTCAGTTTGTCTGCTAGACGCATTTTACGGCCACCGATTGGGGAATCTGTTAAGCCTTTTCTGGTCACACGTTTATTCGACTGTAGTTTTAAAAATGGATGACCCTCGACCATATCAATTGCCAATTCTTTTTCAATTCTTGACTTTTTTTTCGTAGTAGACTTTGACTCGTCGGAATCTTTTTTCTTAGTAACATTCTTTGGGGTTGATGTATTACCACCAGAGGCATCCTTTTTTTGTTCAACTTGCTGTGTTTCTTCAATAGACTTGTCAATGGAGGTATCACTTTGAGAACCTTTAACATTGTCATCTAGATTTACATTGGATCCGTCATCACATTCAGTATTTTTCTCAAGTACTTTATCAATGTGAGAAGGTAAAAGTTCTGTAGTTACTTCATTTTTATTTGCATCACTTTGTTCTATATTAGTCACGTTTTCCTGATTTTCAACACCAGTGATATCGTTTGATTTACATACTTCGCTGGTTTTCATGTCTATGCTCTTAACCGAAACTGTAGCTAGTTTTAGGGTACTATTTACATCTTCTAGTGAACTTATAACATTTTCCGAAGCTTCCGTTTTGTCTGATTGGGAGTCATTTTGATGAGTAGAATTACGCCGTTTTTTTTCTAGAAAAATTTCCGAGTCATCAAATTTTTTTGGTTTTCTCTTGACACGAGCGGGCCTATCGACATTAATTTTTGACGGCGCAGAATTGACAATATTATCTGTGTCTTTACATTTTGTAACTGGTGTGCTACATGTATTTACATTAACTGTTTGATTTAAAGGATCTATGTTCCGTGGTCCTTCTTTTGGTAAAGTAGAATTTTCCTTCAAATTTCTCGCATTACGAGATACTCTGTCTTTAAAGGCCATTCGCGGTGTTTTTACTAATGGAGACTTAGTTTGGTCAGCCTTGTTCGGTTTAGGGCTGTCAATTTGTTTATTTTCATTCTTCTCTACAGCCTTTGTAGAATCCGAAAAAAAATTATCTATTATTTTGGGCACAATATCAGTTCCCGGCATGTTTTTAACTGTCGTAATATTGTCATTAGATGGTGTACTAGCTGACGTACTATTTGTTGTAGATGCGTCTTGAGAGTCTGTTTTCCATGATTTAAGTTTAAATTCATCTTGTGATTGAGATAGGTCCTGATACAACGCTGGAATATCTTCTCGTTTTCTTTTTAATTTTTCTTTCTGATTTTCAGTTAGTTTTCGAGGATTGAATTTCCAATTTGATTTGATAACTGCAAATTCTTCACCATTTTCTACCACTGTGTTTATAATACTGGCCTCTTTCTTTTTGGGTTCCTTTTTAGCATTTTTCATTACAGGTGTCGTAAACTTTTTTTCATCCTGATCATTAGGTTTGGGCA
>JALPQI010019562.1:0-17465 GCA_025490895.1 Thaumatotibia leucotreta | reverse complement strand
GTTGTAGGTACCTACCTAGAAAGTGATAATACTGATGACTAATCGAAAATAAAGACAATTTGTTATCGCTCACTGGGTTTTTGTCTTTCCGGAGACTACCATGCAAAAAATCGAATAAATATTTGCATATATCTGATATATCTGAACTCTTTTTTTTTCGGGTAGATAATTAAGTACTTTCGTAAATCACAGTCCACAAAATATCATCGAATGTACAATCAACGTGAAAGATATCATTAGCATTAGATATAATTTCAAGGCCACAAAGCCTAGTAAATATTTTTTGGTAACCTAAACCGTAACATCTTAGACATCGACTGTACAATACAAATAATCCATAAAACTGCAATATTTAAATCTAGCCCAAGGTTCAAGGTCAATGGTAAAATAACAAAATGGGTGGACTGAATGCAGCGGCTCTCGCGACGCTCAGGTTCAGGCCATCAGTCATAGATATTTGTTACCGAAGCCTGCCGCAGCGGCGAGCAAGAGTGACCTAGTTTCAGCCGTAATGTCTACAAGCGGATCACAGCTTTGGGCTATTCAAATCGCTTACACACAGGATAATTTCGAGAGCCAGTATACGTATGATCTACACAGTAACGGAAGACAAGCTCAAGTTATACCAGATACTAGTTGCCAGCTTAAATGAGATATTTCGTGAATGTGGTAGCTAGCTGCGTACACAACCCTGGATGCGGCCGGATTTGCCTCATAAGCTTCATTTTGTGCATTCACCGCGGCGGTTTGCTTTCAGCGCACCTGCTTCAATGATTTGGAACTTGTTTTCGCTATTATGAACGCGGGGTTATAGCAATCACACAGATGCGGTTGAAACGAGCTAGGCATACATGTTTAGATAGTGTTATCAATCAACTCTGTTTTACCAACAAAGGAAATAACATTTTAACCTAGCCTAATGATAATTAAACGTACGGGTATGGTACCTAAACTTCAATTTTGTCGGAATCAGTTGGTTTGGGCGTATGACTTAATAATTAAGATCGTAAATCTTAATCGATACAATACGCTCGTATGCGAAGTATATGTATGTGTAAATATTTGTAAAGTTATCATTTGTAGTTATGATGATAATAAAATGAGTTACATATTATAATTTGTATATTTTCTTGCAGGATGTATGTATAGTATGGCAGCATTCGGACCTGTGCTCGGCTTTCTTCTTGGTGCCTATCTGCTCTCCTTCCACATGGATTCCTTTTCGGGACAAATAATAGAAATCGGTAAGAACACACATACCGTATTAACCATATTCGTATAACGGAGCTAAGTATTCTTATGAATATTTTATGCAAATGTACCTAAAGTACTTTGTATACCTTTATATGAATGTCCAGTTATAACATAAAACCTGTGTGACGCTGACGAATAAATATTTGCGTGACCTGTGTTGCGTGGATATTCAGATTTTTTGCCACGGAACATTTAACCGACAGTTTTAAACATTTTCTAACTGTTTCACCACTTAAATTAGCGCAATTACCGACATATTGTGGTCCGTGTCTAAAAACAAACATAATATACTAAAATGTAGTACGTTTACGAAATGACACTAACATTTAGGACGATTTACGAAATGATTGTTGCAATCATCATACCTATGATGAAAAGGCTGAATCTATTGGATTAAATTACATTGTATCATATGTCTATTGTAGGTACGTATGCGTAGTATTGCTGCTTAATAATTGAATTTGCCTAGATAAACTTTGTTCCGTCGTTAATGTACGTAGGTTGCCCTGAAAGTTTCGGGAATCGGAAAAAATACGCATTTTAATGAAATAAAAGTACTTTTATTGTTTTTCAAAGTATTCTCCTTTGTGTTTAATACACTTTTTCATTCTCTGAAACCAGTTTTTAAAACAGTTATTGAAGTCTGAAGTGGGGGTTGACAAAATGGCCATTTTATAAGCGTCGACTGCTTCTTCCGCGGTCTGAAAACGCTGACCACGCAACCGATTATTTATTTTCGGGAAAGTAAAAAAATCGTTGGGACTTAGGTCGGGGCTGTACGGAGGATGGTCCAGTAATTCGACGTTTTCGCCCTTCAGATAGTCGTCTGTTTTCTGAGCGGTGTGAGGGCTGGCATTATCATGGTGTAGTATAATACGGCGGTTAGGGTTAGTTTTTCGCAGTTCAGCAAAAACAATCGGTAAACAAACGCCTATATACCAATCGGCATTGACAGTTCTTCGATCTTCAAGAGCGATAGTCGCCACGTGACCCGATTTGGAGACAAACGTGGCTACCATTTTTTGATCGTGCTGCGAGAACGAACAACTTTTGTCGGCTTCGGTTCGTCTTCGTAAACCCAAACTCGAGATTGGTTTTTCGATTCAGGCTCATATGCATAAATCCATGATTCGTCACCTGACACAATACTAAAAACGGCATTTGAGCTTCCTCCATTAAATCTTTTTAATGTTTTGCGGCACCAATTGACACGTACCGTTTTCTGGTCGTCAGATAACAAGTGAGGAATCCACCGGGAAAATAACTTCCGCACGCCCAACTCTTGTTGTAAAATAACTTGTACCTGACTAATTCCAATGCCTAAAGTCTCCTGAATCTCCCGATATGTAACATGCCTATCTTCCTTTATCAGTTGGCGAACAACATCGATGTTTTGATCGGTAACGGCCGTTTTCGGTCGACCCTCACGTACGTCATCCGCAAGAGACACACGGCCACGTTGGAATTCCGAATACCACCTGTATATGGTCGTCTTTGAAGGTGCTTCACTACTAAAAGCAATAGTTAATCGGTCTCCACATTGTTGTTGTGTTAATCCACTTTTAAAGTCATAATAAATCATTGCTCTAAAACTTTCGCGGGACAGCTCCATTTTCACCAGCGACTCAACGACTTTAAAAAACAATTGAAAATCGGACATTGTTTTTTTTTTCTAAGTGGCCAGTGTTTTCGAATAATGAGACTATGCTTGTAAGAAAGAGGTATAACACATGTCAAATATACGTTCCTAAGTATTAAATTCCCGAAATTTTCAGGGCATCCTACGTACGTCATGATGAAATTTATGATAACAAGAATATAATACGACATCTTTCTTGCAGATCAATACGATCATCGATGGGTGGGCATGTGGTGGGGTGGCTTCCTGCTCTGTGGCTTCCTCCTGATATTGGTCGCCGTCCCTTTCTTCTCGTTCCCAAAGGTGCTAGTGCGAGAGAAAGAGAAGATCAGACTGGTAGAGAAAGCAGCCGCTGCTAGTGGTTCGGGGACCGCCAAGCCTCCAGTCAAACCGCAGTCCGATATAAAGGACACAGGCTATGGGAAGGATATTAAAGGTAAGTCAAGCATTCATTTATAAATTCACTACATCATCCTTTAAACATTGGGACAGCTTTTAGGCTTAGCACATGATTGATGTGACAGTATGTTCCGCGAGATAGACTTCCCGTCTTTTACTAAGTATATTAATAAAAGAGAGACGAATAGTCTATCTCGCGGTCACATACTGTCGCACCAATCTTGTGCTAAGCCTACTGAACTAGGTAAAAGCTGGTTAAGCTGGTAATATTAATTATCATCCTAATTCACTATAGCAACATCACATCTTGAATGAAATGAATTTGACGATCGGTCGAGTTGTTGTTGACAGGCTCACAATGTTTACAAATGAAGATCTTTGCTTACGCATCCTAGAATAGTTCCTATAAGCAAACAAATGCACCGGCTACTCAAATATTATTAACAAACATTTTGATTGTCTTATGACCGCGGACGTGATATTCAAATTAATCTATACTCTCTTAATATTTTAATAATAAGGGTTTTTAGCACGTTCCAAACAGCTTGTCGAGTCAGGAATTTCCATGTATTCTTATAAACTAAAACAAAAGTCATCATTTGATCAAGTGGAATACTGTTTCCTTACCAACAGAATAATGGTACCGCACGAAAGCAGCTAACCTTCACGGTATTAACTCCAAAAATTTCGAATGATAGTCCCTGAGTAGTAAAAGACTGGCTTGGATTTTGAAACTGGAAAATAATTTAAATAGGTTACACAATTAAGTTACTTTTAATTTTAGGCTTGTTTTTTATTTCGTTAAAAATTATAACATTATATAAAAGTCTCCACCTAATGCTTCACAAACCCAGAGTTGTTCATCCCATTTGTTTGTCCTTTTTCCATATTGTTGTATCTAATCTTAATTGTTTTAGATATCCCGGTTTCCATGTGGCGCTTGCTCAAGAACCCGGTATACGTGGTGACGTGCCTCGGAGCTTGCATGGAGCTCATGATCGTCTCTGGGTTCGTCGTGTTCCTGCCCAAGTACTTGGAGACACAGTTCAGTTTGGGCAAGAGTCAGGCTAGCGTCTTCACGGGTAAGTCTAATACTTTGTATTTATACTCAAGATTCGGAGTACGGGCTGAGGTGACTCGGAGCTTGCTTGGAGCTTATGGTCTTGTCTGGATTTGTCGTGTTTCTTCCCAAGTTCAGTTCAGTCTTGGCAAGATTCAGGCTAGCGTCGTCACGGGTAAATCTAATACTCTACACTCAAGAATCGGAGTACGTGGTGATGTGTGGATTTTGCTGCTGCTGTGTCTGGATTCGTCGTGTTCCTGTCAAAGTATTTAGAGACAAAGTTCAGTCTTGGCAAGGGCCAGGCCAGCGTCTTCACGGGTAAGTCTAATATTTTATACTCAAGAATCGGAGTACGGGGTGAGGTGACTCGGAACTTGCTTGGAGCTTATGGTCTTGTCTGGATTTGTCGTGTTCCTTCCCAAGTTCAGTTGTCTTGGCAAGATTCAGGCTAGCGTCTTCACGGGTAAATCTAATACTCTACACTCAAGAATCGGAGTACGTGGTGATGTGTGGATTTTGCTGCTGCTGTGTCTGGATTCGTCGTGTTCCTGTCAAAGTATTTAGAGACAAAGTTCAGTCTTGGCAAGGGTCAGGCCGGCGTATTCACGGGTAAGTCTAATACTTTATACTCAAGAATCGGAGTACGGGGTGAGGTGACGCGGAGCTTGCATGGAGCTCATGATTGTGTCTGGATTCGTCGTGTTCCTTTCCAAGTGCTTGGACTCTGTCTTGGTATAAAATGATCACTATCATTTTCCACATAAAAGAAAAGGACAGCTCGCATTTATCGGATACATATATTTTATTCGGGGATGGTGAAACAGGCCCTAACTAACTTAACTTAACTGGTTTTAATTAAACAGTTAAACACTGACAAATGGACAGTCCATTTTGCCCGCAACATACTATAGCAGCTTGTGCTAGGGGTTTTGGTAAGTCTCATTTTGATTATCACTTATAAAAAATAATAACTACTTCACCTGTTAGATACTATGTATACCTAGTACGTTGTTACAAAGTAAAGTTTTTCTCTAATTTGTGTAAAAACAGTTAATTAAAATAAACAACCAAGTCAAGGAATTATTTACATCCAAAACACATGTTTTCCCACCATGACGTATGACGCATCTAGTCGCCGGTATAAATCAGTGTACTCGTAGGTATTATAAAAAAACTGTCTGCAATTCGGTCGGGCTTGTGGTTGAACGATGATCTGATTCTGTTTAATCAAATAAACATTGCCCATTGACCACGCTGCGCTGTAAATAAATACTATCGAATAGGTACTGGCGAATATAGGAGTTCTTCTAATAAATAACAGAAAACCATCCTCGTTCACATCTCTATTTTGAAGGAGGAATGAATTTAAGAAAATATTTGTTAAAATATTCTTAGTTTAAGCTTAGTAAGTATGGATCTTGGACTTCTAGGAAATTTACTTGTACATGTGGAGCATGAAACAATATCGTTTACAGACCGAACGAATTTTAACGTTGCATTAACCTTCGCATAACCTTTGGTGTACAAATACGACACGATAAGACGCCGCAGTTAGCTCCGCACATCCACGTGCTTTATACGGTTTATACAGTTTATCCATCAAACATGTCAAGGTCCGTTATTATAATGGGTTCTTTCTCATTGATCAATAAGTGAGAAATAACAATAAAATATATCTAACTGAAATTATTCCTGTATGTATATGCCAAGACTTCAAACAGTTGAATACGCTACGGTGCGTTGACCAAGGAATATGTACATTAATCATTTCGTTTTCTTTTATAGGGTCACTTTTAGTCATTAATCGCGGAACAGCCAACGTAAAACTTTTATGTTGACCGTGTTAGACTCCATCCTATGACGAGTAAAGTCAATTTTAAATTATATTTGTTCATTGACGTAGGATAATTTCCGTGTTATACATTTGCTGCCTAAGTTTATTTTAGTCCAACTCGAACGAAGTTTCAAAAGAAGGTTCGATATGTTGCTACGCGACAAGTGAATTATTCAGTGTCCATGTGCTTGTGACTTATTGATTGATGATAGGAATTCGGCTCGAGTGTGCCGATACTTTGTAATACATACATAAGATAAGCGTATATGGGTCACACTTACATCTAGGCCGTTGCGTTAGTTTCTCGTCCCAGATATTTAGGTATTCGTATATGTTCTTAGGTCGGATTTGAATTCATAATATGCCCCTGGCGTTTAACAAGTTAACAAGATCCAGACCCTTTCTGAGCACCCATCAATCCATCATAATACCTATCTGACGGTTCTAAACTAAATCCACCACGAATCCTAAAGTTATTAGTGTAACACCAGTAATATTTATATAACACAAATGAGTGAAGAATGTTATATTCTATTTTAACGAAATCATCCACTGACTAAAATTTAAGCATCCATCACTGGTGCAGTAGTAGTATACAAACGATACTCCTCCAGGAGTATGCGTAGCTGCCCCCGCGTTTGCGCTACTGCAGCTGTGGTCGGGTCGCATCCCATGATGGTGGGATGGTCGTTGTACCGTCATTTGGATGAGAAACCGCGAAAAGTGGCCAGCAGGTACATTAGTATGTTACCATCCTAAAAACAAACCACATCCCAGATAGCAGATCTCATTACTAAATCCTTTCCAGGATCCATCGCTATCCCGGGAGCATGCATCGGTATCTTCATGGGCGGATGCCTGCTGAAGCGGCTGGAGCTACGACCGAAGGGCGCCGTGCAGTTCGTGCTCATCTCCAACACCATCTGCCTTTCTTGCTACGCGCTGCTATTCTTCCTTGGCTGCGATAACATACAGATGGCCGGGACTACTATTCCGTATACGAACGCCAGGTTAGTTAACGCGTTCATAAAAATCCGGTACAGACGATACATCTTCTTCATTCTTCAGTCACATGACATGGAGGAATTCCGTGAATCCGTGGAAGATTTCCGTCAGCTTCAGCGTTATGGACCAAACCGTAAAAGATTTCATTTTGTGTTACTCGTATAATTATTATCTTCTACAAAATCTGACAGTAATTGACCCAGTCAGGATACAAGTTTAATAATCAATTATTAAACTTGTATCCTGACTGACCCACCATTCAACCATATCATTGTAACGTTGAAAGTCAAATTATACGACAGTAGCTACAATATACAAAAAAAAATAAAAAAAATGATTTGTAACATCATGTTGACACGGTTCTACAGTGGGTCAGTATTCAATTTTGTCGATAGTACTTGGACCTTGCCTATAAGCAATATCACAGAAGATCCTAGCCCCGTGCATTTCATATTGATACTACCTTTTATTATTTAACACCGGCAAAGTTTCGTGTGTGACTATTCTAAGATTGCATTGTTTACAGCAACCTAGAGCCGTTCAAAGTGAACCTGACAGCGGCGTGCAACTTCAACTGCCTCTGCACGGAGACGGATATGGAGCCGGTGTGCGGCAACAACGGCCTCACGTACTTCTCGCCTTGCCACGCTGGCTGCTCCGACTCTTTCTCGTCGCGGTCTAACTTCGCTAACTGTGCTTGTAAGTTTCACACATGTTGTATGATTATTTGATTATCATCTATTTGCTCTCCCTTGATTTATATTTTATAAGTTTTATAACATTTAAGTGATTTTAATATTTTCTTTCGTCACTAAAATTGCATGTCACTAATTTGTTGCATATTAGTTTCTTTCAAACTTTGGCAACCTCTATAGCCTAGTTGGTGGTGATCCTGCCTACGAAGCTGGAAGTTCCGGGTTTAAATCCCGGCGAGGATATTATTTGTGTATTTTTTTTTTTTTTTTTATACCACGTCGGTGGCAAACAAGCATACGGCCCGCCTGATGGAAAGCAGTCACCGTAGCCTATGGGCGCTTGCAACCCCAGGGGTGTCACATGCGCGTTGCCGACCCAATAAGAACTTGTACACTCCTCTTTTGAAGAACCCCATACTGTAGTCCAACGGGACAACCTCGGCAGGGAGCTCATTCCACAGACGGACCGTCCGCGGGAGGAAGTTCCTCTGAAATCGCACGGTGCGCGACCATTTAGGTTGCAAGGTGTGAGGATGAGCGCCCAGTCGGTGGCGAGCGGTGCGATGATGAAAAGTGGACGTTGGCATCATGTCGAACAGTTCTTCAGAGCACAACCCATTGTACAGACGATAGAACACACATAAGGAGGCGAAGTCTCTCCTTAGACTTAAGGGTTCAATACCGCCTGTGAGTCTGGGATCGTCGACTATTCGGACAGCTCGTCTCTGAACCGAGTCAAAGGGTGCAAGCTGGTATACAGGTGCTCCTGCCCAGAGGTGACAGCAATACTCCATATGGGGTCTGACTTGCGACCTTTATTTATCACAAGTATTTGACTGTCTATGTATTTGAGTATCTGTATATATCTATTATACCTATATATTGTCGCTTGGTACCCTCGCCACAAGCTTAATTGAGGTTACCGCGGAACTAGGTCGATTTGTATAAGATATTTATTTATGTATTTACATATCAACTTTAAAATACAAAACCTGGATGCTAGTCAATCCATATTTTTATCCATTCACAATTTTATATAGATTTTGTTTGAGATATACTCCTGATCCTTGAATTATTTACCCTAAAATTACATATTACACCTGACCCGTATTATTTGACGGCAAGTGTATTTCACTGTGCTACGACTAAATTGATCCGAATAATTACCCAGGCGTAGCGGGCAACGCGCGCGGCCTCCCCGGCATGGTGTCCGGCGCATCAGCGGCCGCACTGACAGCCGCAGCGGCCCACGAGTACAACGAGGTGACCGTCGTGCCCGTCGCCACCGCCGGCGCCTGCAACCCGCCCTGCACCACCATCTTTCCGTTCCTCGTGCTGCTGTTCTTCATGACCTTCGTGGTCGCTGTTACGCAGATGCCGCTACTTATGATCGTGCTACGGTGAGTGAAGGATAATGTCTATTATTTACCGAATACCCCGGTGACACAACGTCTGTAATGATAAAATCTGACGCCACTGTCGGCGCCTGCAACCCGCCCTGCACCACCATCTTCCCGTTCCTCGTGCTGCTGTTCTTCATGACCTTCGTGGTCGCTGTTACGCAGATGCCGCTACTCATGATCGTACTGCGGTGAGTCCAACCTTCAACTTCGCTAACTGTGCTTGTAAGTTTCAGATATCATGATTATCGTCTATTTGCTCTCGCTTGCTTTATATTTTATAGGTTTTATAATATTTAATGTCAGATGCCGCTACTCATGATCGTACTGCGGTGAGTCAAGGATAATGTCTTTATTATTTACTGAAATATATGATAAATGAACATGTTCGACCCTAGTGACACAACGTCTGTGATCGATAAAATCTGACGCCACTGTCGGCGCCTGCAACCCGCCCTGCACCACCATCTTCCCGTTCCTCGTGCTGCTGTTCTTCATGACCTTCGTGGTCGCTGTTACGCAGATGCCGCTGCTTATGATCGTGCTACGGTGAGTCAAGGATAATGTAAAGCAAAATACATAATAAATGACAATCGACACCGGTGACACAACGTCTGTGATCGATAAAATCTGACGCCACTGTCGGCGCCTACAACCCGCCCTGCACCACCATCTTCCCGTTCCTCGTGCTGCTGTTCTTCATGACCTTCGTGGTCGCCGTTACGCAGATGCCGCTGCTCATGATCGTACTGCGGTGAGTCCAACCTTCAACTTCGCTAACTGTGCTTGTAAGTTTCAGACATGATTATCGTCTATTTGCTCTCGCTTGCTTTATATTTTATAGGTTTTATAATATTTAATGTCAGATGCCGCTACTCATGATCGTACTGCGGTGAGTAAAGGATAATGTCTTTATTATTTACCGAAATATATGATAAATGAACACGTTCTACCCCGGTGACACGTCTGTAATCAATAAAATCTGACGCCACTGCCGGCGCCTGCAACCCGCCCTGCACCACCATCTTCCCGTTCCTCGTGCTGCTGTTCTTCATGACCTTCGTGGTCGCTGTTACGCAGATGCCGCTACTCATGATCGTACTGCGGTGAGTCAAGGATAATGTAAAGCAAAATACATAATAAATGACAATCGACACCGGTGACACAACGTCTGTAATCAATAAAATCTGACGCCACTGTCGACGCCTACAACCCGCCCTGCACCACCATCTTCCAGTTTCTCGTGCTGCTGTTCTTCATGACCTTCGTGGTCGCTGTTACGCAGATGCCGCTGCTCATGATCGTGCTACGGTGAGTCCAACCTTCAACTTCGCTAACTGTGCTTGTAAGTTTCAGACATCATGATTATCGTCTATTTGCTCTCGCTTGCTTTATATTTTATAGGTTTTATAATATTTAATGTCAGATGCCGCTACTCATGATCGTACTGCGGTGAGTCAAGAATAATGTATTTATTATTTTCCGAAATATATGATAAATGAACTCGTTCGAACCCGGTGACACAACGTCTGTGATCGATAAAATCTGACGCCACCGCCGGCGCCTGCAACCCGCCCTGCACCACCATCTTCCCGTTCCTCGTGCTGCTGTTCTTCATGACCTTCGTGGTCGCTGTTACGCAGATGCCGCTGCTCATGATCGTGCTTCGGTAAGTGAAGGATAATGTCTTTATTATTTACCGAATACCCCGGTGACACAACGTCTGTAATGATAAAATCTGACGCCACTGTCGGCGCCTGCAACCCGCCCTGCACCGCCATCTTCCCGTTCCTCGTGCTGCTGTTCTTCATGACCTTCGTGGTCGCCGTTACGCAGATGCCGCTACTCATGATCGTGCTGCGGTGAGTGAAGGATAATGTCTATTATTTACCGAAATATATGATAAATGAACACGTTCTACCCCGGTGACACAACGTCTGTGATCAATAAAATCTGACGCCACCGCCGGCGCCTATAACCCGCCCTGCACCACCATCTTTCCGTTCCTCATTATCACGTTCGACACCGTTGACAAGTCTGTGATCAATAAAATCTGACTCCTATGACAATCTCACAGATACGTTATAAGAATAACATTATTCCTATGCCATTGGCATACAAATACGACCATATTTGCCACAAATGTCGGAGTACGTACAAAAACAAAATTACAACGGGCGGTATTATTGCTAAGCGATCTTACGTGAAGCTCAGATTAGAAATAGGTAGTTCTTGGGAAGAATATCGATAGTTCGAGTAATGTAATCTGTACGTAATATATGTATTTTACACAAGTTCATATCTTCCGATTCTGGTGCTTCGAGGTGATCATTGCTTGATTCACAAGAAGAAGCCTAGATGTCTCGACAAGGAACTATGAAACTGCATTCGATTAAAATTTCCCAAATATTATTTGCCTAAATCACGCTGTATTTTCCAGGTCTGTGAGTGAAGAAGAGCGTTCATTCGCGCTCGGCATGCAGTTCGTGATATTCCGGCTATTCGGCTACATCCCTGCGCCAATCGTGTTCGGGAACCTCATCGACTCTACTTGCATTCTGTGGAATAAATCCTGCAGCGGAGAAACGGGCGGCCGGTGTCTGCTCTATGACATAGAACAATTCCGATACAGGTACGTAGATTTTCTGATTTGCCAAAAAATTTAATCCTAATGAGCGGTATCTAAATCCCTGTCTTTCATCTATTATGGGAGTCATAAACGGGTTGACAACATTTCATATTTTTTAGAGCTAGATTTTATTGTCTATTTTGAAAGAACTCAATATTAAAAGATACACGTTTATATTTATTTTTCAAAAAATTACAATTGTATTGCGAAAATCCCTTTTCATTACTACTTTGAGCAGAAAGAGCGTTCCTGTACTCATTTTGGGATGAAACAATTGACGGTACAACTAGGTTCGCCGGTCTACAGCCCTATGCAATAAAATCGTAACAAAGATTTATACAGCCTGTTAACTTTTGACCACCGAGTGGACAACTTTTGTTTTTCCGACTGACAATTACTCAAAGGTGTCTCTTTTAAGTGGGCGTGGTTTATTGGAGTAAGGTGCGTAGCCAAGATGCCAATTGCTAACGCTAAATCGTGAATCGTGAAGGAACGGCCACCAATTGTCTTTCTCGCACTAATAGAAAAAGTGATAGAGAGAGAACGCTCCGATACGATACTGAGCGTTAGCGATTGGCAACTAGCCTATGCACTCGTATCATCTTAATTTTGAATAGGGATGATGAATTGATGACTGTAGTTGTACATGTACATTACTGTAGACGCCGGGAAACCAAATCTAGCAGCCTCACGCCCTCGGCTTTCGCGGCTGATTCCTAAACCACTCGGCCACTCCAGCCAGTTTAGGCATCAGCCGTGAAAGCTGAGGACGTGAGTTCAAATCCTACCTCCGGCATTGGTAAAATTAGTATTTTTTCTTTGGTATATACCGCAGTGTCTCAAGTCGAAAGTCTTCGACCAGTGTGTGTTGCCAGTGATTACTTACGGATCTGAAACGTGGTCGTTCACTATGGGACTCATTAGGAGGCTCAGAGTCACTCAACGAGCGATGGAGTGGGCAATGCTCGGGGTCTCTCTGCGAGATCGCATCAGGAAGGACGAGATCCGCAGAAGAACGGAAGTGACTGACATAGCCCGAAGAATCGCCAGGTTGAAGTGGCAGTGGGCTGGCCATATTGCCCGGAGGACCGATGATCGGTGGGGTCGGCGTGTTCTCGGGTGGCGACCACGCACTGGACGGCGCAGCGTGGGAAGGCCCCCCACAAGATGGAGCGACGACCTGGTAAAGGTTGCGAGTGTCCAATGTATGCGGAATTGCGGACAGCTCACGACCGGTCTTTGTGGAACTCTCTGGGGCAGGCCTACGTCCAGCAGTGGACGTCAATTGGCTGATGATGATGATGATGATGATGATGATGATGATGATGATGATGATGATGAATGTAATGTTTAAAATGTATGTAAATAGTAGTGTTACATTAAAAAAATCCATTGTTTGACAGATACGTGGGCCTCTGCGGCGGCATCAAGATCGTGGCGCTGGGCATCTTCCTAGCGGACTGGTGGCTCGTGCGCCGCCGCCGCCACCTCGAGCAGGCGCCGCCCGTGGACGCGCGCGACCTCGCCGGCTCCATCATCAGCCTCGACAAACGTAACTATCACTTGCGTCTCACATATACACTCTACCAGGGGGATTTCTGCCGCGCCCATACAAGTTACGTGCCGGGCACACCAAAAGCGGTCAGTCAGTGGATGCGGTACGGGTTACAAAGGTTTAAAATTAGTAGTAGGTACATGGGAATGTAGTGACACAATCTACTCCCTCCTAGCAGGGAAGAAAAGACCCGTTTTTAAATAGGTGGTGTGAAAATAATATTTTGAATTTTCTATTTAAGGAAATAATCGTAAATAGGTTCCTGGGGTCCTATACTAATCCGCATGAAATTATGTGCCCGTATTGAATACACACTATATTTGAATCGTTTATGTCAAAGGCATAATGACAACTATTTAAATTCCGCTCCCTACTTTGCACATAAGTTTGAGAACATTCCGGAAATACTTGGGAGTGGCGTTTTCATCCGCCGCGTGCATACCCCGAACACATCATTCGGACGCCGCGGGCAGCGGGTCGAAACGACCACGCTCTTAGACATTAAATACCAAATTGAAGAAGGAAACCCCAATAGGCATGATGACTGGCAAGTCAAATCAGCATCTTTTTTCGAACTGTCAAAACGATCACCACTATGGAATTTTATATGAAATACTTAAAAGTGACGTCACGTTTGAGTACTAACAAATGATCTACTCTTTTAAGTTCTTTTCAATTTATTAAATAGAAATTCTGTAAAAACATTACTGCAATCTACATCTTAGTAATAATTTTTTTGTGTATTATGTCGTGCATAATGTTAAATAATTTATTTACACTACAGTCATCATCCCTATTGCAGTATTCGAGGAGCTGCCGTCGACGGACAACGCGAGCGGGTTCCGGTCGGCGCCGAGCTCGGCCGCCACGTCGCCGCTCGACGCCGACGCGCCCAACGCCATACAGCGCACCGACTCGCAGTACTCGCAGGTACTTTACCTTAGCGCATTGTACCAACAATTAATAGCACCAACTTATAGCAGGCGTCACACCGTGTTTCCGCCGCGCCGCTTTAAGTATTTTCAAACCAGAATCAGAAAGGGATTCGAAAGTAGGTACTGTTGACACTACATTTACCAAGAAAATAGTTGTTTATAGATGTAGTGAGTGATTGATTAATCTATTGTCCGTAAGTCTCTTAAACTATGAACATATCGTCAGTTGACAACCAAAACTCACTAAGTAACAAATACCTACTTGAAATGGAGATCGTACAGTCAAGTGCAAAAATAAGTATCGAAAGAATCCGTTCATAAATATGTTACGACGTTCTTATTACGTTGCTAAGAGCCGTGTGGTGACGGCAGTAAGAATACATTTGTCACCACCCCAACTCTTCCCGCGGGAGTTGTAAGAGTCGACTAAGGGATTGAATTAGTGTCACTAACCATTCTTTGAATTAATTGATGACGGGCAGCAGCGTCATCATAGTGGACACATTACTGCGATCGCCAATCCAGTTGCCCAGCGTGGTGATTACGGGCATTTACCTCCTAATGCGTCTTTACGCATAGTTAGTAGGAGAGGCCTACGTCCAGCAGTGGACTGAGATAGGCTGATGATGTGTGTGTGTGTGTTCTTATTACACAGAATTGGAGTGCACTGGGACATATTTTTGAACGTTTTTGTATACCCCTTATTTTGTCTTCGACTGTACCTATCTAAGTTCTGATTCAATACTGACATAAGAGATTGCTAAGAGTAGTGACAATTTTTATAGTGAGTTTTGCTTGTCAGCCGACGATATCGTAGATTGACTTATAGACTGTTGTGTCAACAGTACTTTCGAATCCCATTCTAATCGCGCTTTGATAATATATATGTGATCGAAAGCGGTGTGAATCAGCAGGCCTAGCCAGGATGCCATTCTGCAATCATATACGATAAGCGATAAGTAATAAATGTATGAGAATGACAGATTCGAACGAAAAGTCACGTGTCAGTTTCCATTTCCATACAGTGTTATGGTCACGTGACTTATCGCTTACGATTCCAGAATAGCACCTTGGCTAGGCCTTCAGTTGTATTCACCGCGGTGGGACCAGTGTCTTAAGGCTCCGGTGTAGTTATTTTACGAAATTGCTCATCTTTGCGATACTATATTGGAGTAACAGAGTACTTATAAAGCATATTTCATAAAAATAATAATGCAAAAATAAACATCAATTCATGTCTAATTAAAATATTATAAATTTTATTAGAGGACATGAAAATTTATATTGGAAAATCTAGATACAGTATTGTATGAATCAACGTCCTCGCAAAACAAGGTTACTTATAATCGTGTTTTTGGATACTAAATAATAATATATATTTATCAAAACAATTTTTTTATAATACCAATGGTACATTTAATCTTAACAATTGCAATTCATACGCGTTATTTCATTATAAACGATTTTCACTTTCAAAAGTATACCGGACATTGATTTAGAATACATAAGTGGATCCTCAAACAGCTCAAAAAAACCGGCCAAGTGCGAGTCGGACTCGCGCGCAAAGGGTTCCGTACCATTATCAATTTATTATTAAAAAATACAGTTAAATCAACCTACCTCAAAAACTATAGGAGATAATTATATCAAACCAAAAATCGTTGATAGAGTTTATTAATGTGCATAACATATATTTTTTTCAGAATTCTATATCGCGTAGTTTAAAAAATAGAGGGGGGGACACATTTTTCAGACTTTGAGACCTGATATCTCGAAAACGATGTGCTTAAATAAAAATGTGACGTATAAACCTTCATATCATTTTCAAAGACCTTTCTATTAATACCCCACACGCTTATGTACAACTAAAAAAAAATTCTATCCCTCAGTTACATGTATGGAGGGCCCCCACCCCAATGGTTTTTTTTACAATTTAGTATCACATTCCTGTAGCGGTTCATACAACACATATCCTTACCAAATTTCGTTACTGTAGCATTTATAGTTTCCGAGTAAATTGGCTGTGACAGACGGACAGACGGACAGACGGACATGACGAATCTATAAGGGTTCCGTTTTTGCCATTTTGGCTACGGAAACCTAAAAATGGCCCCAAAAAATGGGCTGCAGAAGTAAATATTGCGGTCCTTTTGCTCCGCTATTCAGTTCTGACAGTTGACATTTGGTCACCTTACGGTATAGCATCATTATTCCTTAGACATAAAAAGTTTCTACTATTTTGCGGTGTTGTTCGCAAATTTGACACTTATTGCTCACTTCACAAAGTTTTTTATTCTTTGAGTTTTTTTATTATAGTTTATTGTAAGTGAGCGTTATTAGCTTCAACTGAAACATGATAGAAATGACTTTTAGTGCCACTTTTCTTGTTTTTTTTTGTTTGGCTCTGTGCGTCCATTTATTATTTAATGTCATTGATACCGGACTTTTAATCGCAACATTCGTTACTTAGGAGTCTCAAACGGCGCGCAAGAGCTCCCGCGTGCTGGTGGCCTCGCGGCACCTCCGCAACGACTCGAAGACGATCCAGCTGGAGAACACCAACTACAAGTCGCACTCGCGCTCCGGCTCGCGCGACCTCAGCCTCGAGCAGCTCAAGCAACTCGCGCTCAAGAGCGTCGAGAACTTGGACCTCAGCGTGTTGCCGCTGGCCAAGTGTGCCGACGAGGTATGCTACTTTTTTACAATCCTACCCGCTGCCGGCTGAGTCTACCAACCATTACGATGAACTTTCAGTATGGAACCAATATCGAAAGCGTACATGGGAAATTGACTTTTTCATACTATTGAACTGTAACTAATCAAGTAATCACTCACTTTGTATGGGGGGTTATTTTTAGGGTTCCGTAGCCAAAATGGCAAAAACGGAACCCTTATAGATTCGTCATGTCCGTCTGTCTGTCTGTCACAGCCGATTTACTCGGACCCTATAAATGCTACAGTAACGAAATTTGGTAAGGATATGTGCTGTATGAACCGCTACAGGATTATGATACTAAATTGTAAAAAAAACCATGGGGGTGGGGGCCCTCCCCATAC
>JALPQI010019561.1:0-21920 GCA_025490895.1 Thaumatotibia leucotreta | reverse complement strand
TGCTTGGAGCATTGTTACCGCCCAAGGAGCAAAGTAGGACCGTTTTACGGTACCATCGATAATAGATCACATTTATCAAATAAAATCATATCCTTCATGCAAATGTAACATAATGGGCGCACTAATTACAAGGCGTCAACGGTGCGGTATGACGAATTCGGCGGTGAGGGGTAATCCAACCCGCCATGACATTTTAAACTAACAGTTAACAGTTCGAGCATTTTGCTAGTTATGTACGTCGATAGATGCGTAATACGTCCAAACTGTTAGATTTGCGGATATAAGTTCAAACCAGGGATCGGATAACGGTTTTTGCTCCATACAAAAGAACGGTTCGAATTCCGTTCTTTTTCGTTCTTTGGTTTATATATTTTTTGTTAATGGAGTAATTGAAAAATATGATCATAATAATTACATAAAATGTTGAATACTACATAAAGAGCGTAAAACATTTTAAAATATTGAGCTATTTGGAGGTTTTTCTAAAAAACCGGTTCCGATTCTGGTTCAAACATTAGTATTTTATTTAGTGTTTTTGTTCCAAAGGGGTAGTAAAGTAATGCTAGTATTTTGTATTTTGGACTACTATTACGTATGTTGATTTATTGCACTGGTGAAAAAGTAACCCTGTATATCATTCAGTAGGTGATCTAGTATAAACAAGGTCGCTATTGAACAATCTATTGAATAAATAGTTTAGTCCAAAGATAAATCGATTTATGTCCAACTCTCGTTGACCCTGAGGGCATTCTTTTGTGAATTTATTCTCAAAAATATTTGTTCCTCAGTCGTTGTTGTTTTCTATGTGTTTTCGCTTGCCGTGAGGGAGGCCCTACTAATGTACCTACTCCCCGGGGTTGCACTGAACTGACAGTTCGAACTGAACGCGCTAATTGGACAGGCCTGCCTTAAATGGTCTTAATTGAGCTTATCGCGGGACTAAGTCGACTTGTGAAAGGATATATCCTATGATATTTTATGGGAAGGTATTAAAAGTATGTTAAATTGGTACTGGACATGAATAATACCTAAAAACGGTATTAATCATCTATCGGGATCTCCAAGCCCTACATTTCTTATCAAAAACGTACAAAAAATAAAGACGGTATTAATTTATTCAAAGTCGCCAGCAATTAATAAGTAGGCAAGGCTTTAACTTCACGCACACCCGCGCTTGGGTCTACGACCTACAGGGTTAGTGACATGAGTAATCACTTATCGTCATTTAGGTATCAGATTCGGTTTAAAACCTGAAAATATACAGGCTAGTAACTCGTAATCGTAACGCTCCAATATTGCCTTACGTACGTAACTAATTTAAATCTTGTCATATTAAGATGTCATATAAGACGACACATTTTTTCGTCCAATATTCCGATTTGATCAGTGTGTGTTGCCAGTGATGACATACGGTATTGAAACGTGGTCGATTATAATGGGCCTCATAAGAAGGCTCAAAGTCACCCAAAAGGCAATTGAACATAGCCCTCAGGCTATTAGTACGGTCAAACTTTACATTAAACTCGCAAATCATGCAGTATAGCTGCATTTTTGGTATATGTATTGTTTAGACTTAGACACCATAGGGCACTATAAAACCACATTTTGCAAGCAAAAAAAAGTTGTGCTAGTTACGTAGTACGTGAAAAACTGCGAAATTTACGGTAATTTTTCAGTATCTGATCTTTATTAAAAAACCTTACGTTTTTTGACATTATATGTTAGGAAGCGTTTAAAGATTAATAAATTTCGAACAAGTTGAGCTAACATGTATTACCGTAGGTTTTATAGTTTCAGAGATTTGCGACTTCTTAAAAGTACTCTTTTTTGTAAACTAGCGTTATTTTGAGTTTTGCTAACGTTTTCGGCTTAATATCGCCTCACCTAATTATGCTACGAAAAACATGCAATAATCTCTGAAACTATAAGACCTACGATAATGCATGTTAGCTCAACTTGTTGGAAATTTATTAGTCTTTAAACGTTTAATAACATATGATTTAAAAATCGTAAGGTTTTTTTAAAAAAAATCATAAACTAAAAATGGCCCTAAATTTCGCAGCTTTTCACGTACTAACCAGCTAGCACAACTTTTTTTTGCTTGCAAAATGTGGTTTTCTACTGCCCTGTGGTGTCTAAACAACATACCAAAAATGCAGCGATACTACTTGATTTGCGAGTTTAGGGTAAAATGATGTACGATTTGACCGTACTAACTATATGCTAGGAGTCTCTCTGTGAGATCGGATTAGAGATGAGACCATCCGCAGCAGAACCAAAGTAACCGATATAGCTCTCCGAATCGCTAAGTTGCAGTGGGCGGGACACATTGCGCGCAGAACCGATGGCCTTTGGGGCGGAAAGGTTCTCGAGTGGTGGCCACGTATCGGAAGGCGCAGCCTGGGTGCCCCCCACAAGGTGGACTGGTGACCTGGTGAAGGTCGCAGGAGTCCGCTGGATGCGGGTGGCGCAGGACCGGTCATTGCGGCAATCTTTTGGGGAGGCCTATGTTCAGCAGCGGACGTCTTTCGGCTGATATGATGATGATATCGTTTGATACAACAATGGTGAAAAACCTTCAAAGTCTAAAAAAATGTTTAGTTTTTTTTGTCAAAAGTCACAATGCTCGCGAGCAACCTGTATTTAATGAAATATTCAACAAAGCTTGTATCAAAATAATTCTGTCAACTATCTTTATATATTATTGTTTGTACGACATAAGTCTTATTTATCTATCAAGTAGGTGGTAGCTATACGAGAAGGACGCTAATAAAAACTAATTGCAAAGCTTGCTCGGTACCTACATTAAATTTTATTTATCTGACGTGTAAATCGTAATTTACTTTATGCGCGGGACTGCCATGGGCCACGATTAGCGCCACAACTGTACAATTTTATTTGCGATTAAAATTAAGTTTTCGCGCTTTAAATTAGATAAACATTGCTTTAGACGTGTGTGGTAAAACCTAATAATAATATGTAAAATAAGTTAGATACATTTTGAATGCTATATTTCATGTTAAAAAATTATTAAATCTTGTGTTGTTTAGGGGCTGAATTAAAGAATTCCCTAGCCTTTATACGACCGTTGAAGGCGAGGTGAAGAATATAATAAGTAAGTAACTGGTTTTCGCAATCAATGGGACTATACGATATCAGTCAGTGCACGATCTTCAGTTTCAGTATGGAATAATACTGTGGGGAAATAGTGTTAATACTGAAGACCTCTTTATTTTACAAAAAAGATTTATACAAGAACTTATAAATATAATCGATGAGGAAAGTTGCAAGCCTCACTTCCCTAATCTAAAAACTCTAACACTGACAGCCTTATATAAATAAATAAAATAAAATAAAACGTTAACCTATTCAAAGAAAATAAATACCATAGTTCAGAAACGTACAACTTGCGCGAACGAAAGATAGATTATTTATGAATGTGCCTGCTACGCTGCAAATGTACAATAAATGACCTCATGCAATGGCTATGACGATTTTTAATAAAATTCCTCAAAATATATAAAGTGAGAAAAAATAAAAAACTTTTGCAAAAAATTTAAGTGCTACTGAATTTATGTCCATATTCCTTGCATGACCTCCTAGGAGACCAAACTTAGCCTGGTAAGTGCATGTTGTTTTTGTTTTGTTTTGTTGTACTATTTTATATGTAAAAATGCTACACCCTAGTGGGGTCCATATTTGTACCTAAGTACAATCTGTAAACACTTCTGTAAAATACCATGGTTGCATTGAATAAATGATGATGATGATGATATGATATGATATCTTCCTATTTTGAGTATCCTCAACTCCTTCAGAGACCATGGCTTCAAAGTTTTGGACACAATATTCGCCAGAAGGGAGAACTGATCTATGTAACGGTCAGATTAAATATCCTGAAGACGTTTGTGAATCTCCAAAGCTAGCTCCAAAGCCCAAATTCGAATCTAAAGTCGGTTGCTGGACCTATGGAGTAGGTACATAGGAGAAGTTGACTTATACCTAGGTACCTATACAGTGTGTGTCTTTGATAACGACATTGCTTTTAAGTAACGATAGATTAAAGTGTTGTTAACCATTTTATTAAAAGAATATAACGATTACCTTTATTATTTAAGAGTAGGTAATGAATTTAAAAAAAAATCTCGAGCAGCAAGGTAATGCAAACATTTATTTGACGTTTCTGAGAGGAAAAGCTAGTTTCGTTTCCATTTTAATTCGATCAAATCATTAAAGTAACTGTGAACTGTTGCCGACGTTAACTTATTTACTGAATTATCCATTACTAGAAAACACTACAATTTAAAACATACGAGATTTTGACTACACTAGCACAACAAATTTACATCAACAATTCTTTCTGTTTCTTACTGTCTTAGCCACCACATTTTGAATCGCATTATTCACTGAACTAGACTGATATCAAAAATCACTGCACATACATTATCATATCACTTCTTAGAAATCACATTACCTAGTTCAAACATTTTATAAAATTTATTAGGAAAGTCTGTTGATCAACAAACTTGATGTTATTTTGACACTTCAACTCAATCAATGAAAAAAATTTCAATCGGTACATAAACAAAACGATTAGGTATCTGATTCCGCCTTCTCAGTTAACACAAATTTACCTAGCGCTTAATCGTCTCTGTCGCACTTAACGAAAGCATGACAAAGACGGAAAACTACAATACGCTACTGAGCGATAGCGATTGGCAACTTGGCTAGGCACCCTGGGCTGTTAAGTCCTTTTCTTATGAACAAGGGTCATGATTTTTGACGGACTTGTCAACGAAAAGTGTCACCGACATGTAGGATGTAAATACCTACCTAATTGTAATTGTCAAGATGTCACTAAGAGCGAGATTTCAATGCAATCGTATGTCAATTGTTAGGTTTAATTTATTAGTTATTACTGATACATTGCGTGCTGAATTAAGTTGTATGAAAAAAAAATGTTTTAATACTTTAACTAAATATGCTAATTTCAGTTCATTAAGACTTATACTTTCACCCCTTAAAAGCAATGTCGTTATCAAAGACACACACTGTATAAATATAATAAAAGCACTTATAAAAATGCTTCCAAATAATAAAAGCTAAACCAAAGTAAAATATGGCTAGAAGAATGTACAAAGTGACATAATTTCGTACAAAAAGTAATTTTATTACGTCTGCAACCTGCTCTCGACGATTTGCATAAGTACTTATTTGAATTTTTACAATGTCCGCAAGAACATTTGCATGGCATGTGCTTATCACAACTTTTAGAACTTAAGGTATGCTGTAAACTGCTTTTACATTCCCAGAACAGCATTTTTGGCGTTATCTACCTAGATACCTACGTATTAATATAGAATAGAAATTTATTTCTGGTACAATTTAGAATTTAGACCTTAAGCTTAAGACCTTTAGGGGTGCAAATTAAAAAAAAAACTAACTGTAGGTTCTACGTTTATTGGGTTAGACTCTTCTTCTTTTAACGGCCTCTGCTGCGATGACTTGGAAATAAGGAGCAAATAGGCACACACCTGCGTGTTGAAAAATAGGTAAAATCCGTCACAAGTGTCCACACCACACCTGTTCTTAAAATTTTTTGACTCTAAGAGAAATCGTGTATTTTCTAACTAGTAGAATTTTATAGGTATGTTGAATCAGTTGAATGTAATTCGTTGGTCTACGGATAGTCAGCGTTTAGAGCACGGGCACGGGCCAGCCTCTGCCACGACGAGGTCGCCGCTGAGCGCGATGGCCTCGATCTCGACGGCCGCGCCGACCGGCAACTTGGCCACCTGAAACGTCGCCCGCGATGGGCAGTTCGTAGGGAAAACTGAAAAAAATAAGCAAAATATTACACTTATACAAATAATATACAAGATATAATAGAAAATTTGATGGCTTGATAATATCATCGTCAACATCAGCCTATGTTAGTCCACTGCTGGACGTAGGCCTCTCCTATTAACTATGCGTATAGACGCATTAGGAGGTAAATGCCCATAATCGCCACGCTGGGCAAGCGGATGCCAATCCGCTTGCCCAGCGCCTAGGTGGCGCTCGCAGGATCTGGCGATCGCAGTAATGTGTCCACTATGATGACGCTGTTGCCCATCATCAATCTTGTAAAATGGTCAGTGAGTTCAGTGACACTTCAATCCCTTAGTCGACTCTTACGACACCCGCAGGAGGAGTTGGGGTGGTGACAAATGTATTCATACTGCCGTCACCACACGGCATGGCTCGATCTACTATTGTCTAATCCAACTGCCGTACCTAATAGCTTATTTATGGAGTCATTCAGCAGTGAATCGACACCTTACAGCTTTAGCCTAGCTAGCCTATGTTTGAAAATTGAATTGGATAATTTTATAAAAATGGATACAAGAAACAGTCTGTGTATCCTTAGTCATTATTAAAAATTACACGCCTTTAGGCAATCGCAATGAAGCAAACATTTCCTCATTTGAACCAGGCAAGAAAAAATCCGTTGATTCAAACAGCTGTTTCTGTATAATCATTAAAATTAACCTCTCCCTTTTAATAAGCAGTTAACACGGAACGCGGAAACAAATCTGTGTCACGGAGATGGTATATAAACGCAGGCAATGAAAAATAGTGTTAATTTAATTGCCGCAAATGGGGTCGACATGGAAAGCTATAAGTACGAACTGTTTAGTCACGAGATCGCAATGAGAGCATAGCTTGAGGTGAGGTTGACGCGCCAGCATTATAAGATTTGACACAATTCAGGGAGGGACAACATTATTCGTGACCTTCGCATGTCATGCATGTCTTGTCATAGCAAATAGGTACCTAGATACTCGTTCAGTACGATTCCACTCACATTCAGCGTAAACTTGGTTGACAGCCTGGAAGTCAGCCATGTCCTGCAGTAGGATAGTGGTCTTGACGACGGACCCCAGCGACGCGCCTCCGGCTTCCAGCACGTGCTTCATGTTGTTGAGCGCCTGCCGCGTCTGCGCCTCCGCGCCACCGCACACGAGCTGTGCTTGTGGATCTAGCCCCAGAGTGCCTGACACGTACAGTGTCTTGTCCACCAGGATGGCCTGGCTGGAATGAAGAATTCATAAATAACTATAAATATAATGAAACGGTTAAACTCACATGTATTCAAAGAGCCGTGTGGTTCGGAGAGCCTAGGTCTCCGTTATTAGCTTTGCGCAAATACGAAGTCGAACTAGTGTTGCTTGCGGACAAAGGAAACGCGACGGTAGTTGTGGACAAGGAATCCTACGAGCAGAAGGCTACATAGTTGTTAGATGTTACCAATACTTACAATACAAGAAGGTAAGCAAGGACCTACAATCCTACAGCTTGTGCGACTACCAAACTGAACGGCATCGTCAACAAGCTGCCTGTTGGAGACCAGGGACCAAAAACCGCCCGCGTTGAATCCCACTTCTCCCAAAATTTATGGGTCACCTCCGCAAAACAGACTGACCCCTGAAGCCCACCGGGAGCCAGATCGACTCCCCAACGTACAAGGTTTCTCGTTTTCTGGCGCATGTGCAAATAACGAATAAGACCTCTAGCTTTTTACGAGACTCGTCGCATTTTGTACACTTACTGGAAAATGTTGGGTTGGATATTATATAAAATGTTGTATTAGACGAGATTATGGTGAGTTGCTGATCAACTTAGCACACTCGTAAAAAAGGTGATTATAACTTAGATAATTATTAAATGTTCTAAATAGTTATTTAATTCGTTATTAGGGTTAATATAGTATATAGGGTTAATATGTCTAGCTTGTAGAATCGTATACGGCGTACCTGTGCCTACAGACAGACGAAATCACACATAATGATTTAGTCTATATAAAAACTGAGGTCTACGCCCTTGATTGTACCAACTGTTTGTTCAGGCTTCTACAAATAAGATGTAACCCTTTGTATAAAAGTATAAACCTAGCAATCAAACCCATCAATCAACGCCCTTGCGTTCAACTTAGCACGCGATAACCTTGTACCGCCCAAGAAAAAATGCGTGAGATCTGCTAAACTCCCAGGTTAGTCGGGGGAAGAAAAGTTTTTGGTCACATTAAATCCTACAGTTTCGGAAGCTTTTTCTAATGAATATTTAGGGTATACAGATTCACACCATGCAATAATCCCCAGTGCCGCGCGAGAGCTTCTCATCCAGTCGAGGACTTGAAGGTCAATAATTGGAACAGCACGTTCAATAATTTCTACCCTCGAGATTATGCATTCATTCTATTGTTTCAGATGATTTATAATTAAGGAAAAAAAAATCCCCAGTTTTTTCGTAAAGCTTATACAATAAAAACTATACCTTAATTTTTTTTTCCTTATTTGATAAAAAATATAACTTACAAAATCTTGCGCAATTCGAAAATTTGGTCATTGGGCCAAAATAAAGATATAAACGTCTTAGTAACTTTTCTCCGCGGTGACACAGTTGCATCTATTTTTTTTTCACTGTTATTATTTTATTTTGCTTATAAGACGTTTCAATGAAAACGTACAGCCACGATGATCTATTTCTTAGATAATATGTTTATTAACACGCAAAATAAAAATAAAATATTTGAAATATATTAAGTGCTTTACGAGCAATCGACATTAACAGCTATAATCTTAAAACGAATATTTTTTTAAATCCCGCCTTCCCGCGCATGTGCCTAAGATACGTGTGCGGCGATGCCGTGCGCTGTGCGTGAAAGAGAGGGGTATAGTTGACAACAACGCTGCGTTGTGTTTTGTCGATGGCCGCCGGTCGGAGATATTTATCTGCAAATAATATTTGACAATAATTGTGATAATGAATATAATTACAGTGCAAAATGGATTGTGTGATAATGTAACTTCCTTCCTACGAAATTCCTTCTGTAATTTGACGCACCGTCCTGTCTACATAGTACCCCACCTAGTAGGGCCTGCATTCCGGAATTTCGAAATATCGGAATTTCGGACCGATTTTGCTGTTTTTACAGTTCAGGAACTGACACAGCTAATATCGGAATTCCGGAATTGAAGAAAAAGTGTTTTTATTATATGGATAGACATAAAATATCAACACGATTATGATAATTAGGTACAGAATACAGAGTACAAAGCCACCACAAGACATATCGATAAGTAGTTTGCCACAAATTGTATTATGTTTTCTTTTCTATAAAATATTCATATTCATAAACTGACATCATAAACTGATATATTCATAAACATATTAATAAACTATGTTTACTAAATACTAGGTACTAAACCACGAAAACGGGCCAAGGTAAGCAACGATCCTGTACCAGATTTTAATTATCAATTGGGTTGTAATTATTAAACATTATTTTTCTTTTAGCCCTTCGATAATTATACGCTATTTACATATGTCGAAGAATGGTAACCTTTGACTTAAGTCTCCACTTGGTCTAATATCAAGTAGCATTCCAATAAAGTAAAACATTGGTATTTGTAATTAAAGTTATTTTAACAGTGTATTCCTGACCACATTTAGAAACTAGTGTCATATGAACTTTTCTGGATATAGCCTAGTTACGGAGTTATTACCAATTGAAAAAAAAATGTTGTAACTCAGTACGAAAGGTTTTGTTTAACGGCGTTGGTGCCATTATGGAAAATAGTCTTACTAACCTCATTAATAGATGTCAAAAAGTGGGAAATAAAACCTTTAATAAAACCGGCCAAGTGCGAGTCGAACTCACGCGCGAAGGGTTCCGTACCATTATCAATTTATCATTAAAAAATACAGTTAAATCAACCTACCTCAAAAACTATAAGAGATAATTTAATCAAACCAAAAATCGTTGATAGAATTTATTAATGTGCGTAACATATATTTTTTTTAGAATTTTATATCACGTAGTTGAAAAAATAGAGGGGGGGACACATTTTTCAGACTTTGAGAGCTGATATCTCGAAAACGATTTGCTTAAATAAAAATGAGATTTATAAACCTTCATATCATTTTCAAAGACCTTTCTATTAATACCTCAGACGCTTATATACAACAAAATATTTTTTTCTATCCCTCAGTTACATGTATGGAGGGCCCCCACCCCAATGGTTTTTTTTACAATATAGTATCATAATCCTGTAGCGGTTCATACAACACATATCCTTACCAAATTTCATTACTGTAGCATTTATAGTTTCCGAGTAAATCGGCTGTGACAGACGGACAGACGGACGTGACGAATCTATAAGGGTTCCGTTTTTGCCATTTTGGCTACGGAACCCTAAAAATGAGGTTTTCGTAAAAAAACCGTTAATACTCATTTTAAGTGCTAGTTTTATAACATATACTTTTTATGTTAAAATATATTCAAAAAAAGTAAAAAATAAAATTAAAAATATTTTATTTTTCGCCAAAAATGACAAAACTCATATAATATTTTTTGTTTGGTTTTACATCAAATATGCGTGGTTAAAATATTTCGGGTTTTAAAAGACCACGGTGTATACACCGTGTTTTTATTGATTTCCGTTAAATTAAAGGTAAGCTTATTTAGGTCAAAATTATCAATTTCTCTAAGAAACTTGTATCTTAACTCTTACTGTTATTGAGTTATTAAAAAAATAACTCAATAACAATTATTACAAAATTATTTATAAATTTATAAATAAGTTTTATGAATGAATAAGTGTAGTGCAAACTTTATTACCGTAAAATGGTCCTACTTTGCTCCTTGGGTGGTAACAATGCTCCAAGCAAAAAAAAAGTTATGTTTCGTTCCAGACGAAAATACTTGTTATCTGGGTAAATTTTAATGTTTTCGTCGGGTAATACGAGATTTCACCTAGCAACTCGGGTATGATTAGCTGTCAAAAGTGCAACAAGCGTGGGTGCAACCGATTTTGTTAATGCGAAAAATCTGTTCCCATATCAAACGTCTCTGGATGAAATTTAGTAAGTGTTTTATTGTTTTACCTAACATATCATTGCCTATCTGGAAACATACCCCCTTATTCATAAACGTCTGCTAACTTAACAAGCCGCTAATAATTGTTTGTACCTTTCGGTCTTAACAATGTGTCCATAAGAGCAAAAGGGACAAACTATTATTAGCGGCTTGTTAAGTTAGCAGACGTTTATGAATAAGGGGGATAGTATTTAAGTGATTGCTTCGATAGTTTCCAAATTATTTTTTTTTTTCACGGACGGTCTTAATATGCACATGGTTTTGGGGATATTTTTCCCAGGGGCAATGTATACATTTTAAATATTGATTTAAGTTAAAAAAACTTCTGTTATTGTTTTTATCATGCCCAGAACGTACAGCAGCAGCAGCTGCAGTAGCAGAAGAATTGACTCACGGCTTTAGAAAGCCTACACTGAAGATGAGTTAGAAGAATGTCTGCGATAGAGTCGAAAAGGTTGGTCTACCCGGACTTCCACCCATATTTACTAAAGAAGAAGAATTACATTTCTGCGACTGCATTGAAAGAAAGGGCCAGTAAGGATTTAGGATTAGATTTACGCATCATTGTTAAAGCGTTTATTTTGATGAATTATATTTTGTTTTTATAATCAAGTAGACTACCTACCAGGGTCGCGTTTTATAAAGTTACAATTTACAATTTCACTGTTTGCCTCTCATTCTAGCCAATACGTGCGTGCGTTAGAGAGGCAAACAGCGAAATTGTAAATTGTAACTTTATAAAACGCGACCCAGATCTCTTTAGATTTAATGGATGCAATTAAAGCAATAACTTGCGAAATGCTTATAAACTTTAATTTACATGAAACTTTATGTGTACTTATAAGAATTATTCAAATTTAAGTTTGATGCTAATGGAGCTACAAGGTATTTGATTAATCTTAATAAAAAAGTGTGTTTTTCAGCAAAATTTGTATTTTTCTGCTACCCCAACTATCATCCTATCGAGTATTGATGAAAATAGCAGGTATTTAATGCTCCACGCCAGGAACAGCTCCGAATCCAAAGCGATCTTGCCTTGGAGCAAAGTTTCCTGCTTCATACAGATTACATTGCTCCAAAAGCAATGTTTAAAAAAATCGGATGCATTAACTTACCTGGGACAAATTTCACTCCAAAGTGTAGACAAACAGTACATATTTCCCATAAAACCTTTGAAAGTACCATAACTCCATATTTACAAAAGATGCGATGCGATTCGTAAAAGTGGAGCCAATTTTGGAGCAAAGTAGGACCGTTTTACGGTACATCCTAATGTTACTTATTTTGACGTGTGCCGTCAGTCACCTGAGATCTTATTCTTAAGGGTTTTTCACACTTGCCATTTCAATTATTATCTATGAAACAAAAGCCAATATACCAGGCAACTTCTATTAATGTCCCAAGTAACCAGTCCAATTTAACGGAAATCAACAAAGCACAGTGTATAATGACTAGGGTTAGAATTTTGGTGGCATTTATGGAATAGAAAGCAGTGGAGTCGATGTTACAAACATTTTTTAATTTAATAAATGATTAACTTATTATAAAATAATAACGAAATAGTGTTTAGTTCAAGCTGAATTTATCAATGAGTTTAAATAACGAGAACTTTATTTTTGAGAATCCAGAAAAATATTAATTTTCAATAATAATGTTGATAAATGAGAAATTATATTTATTTGATTTTCAAGGTTCTAGTTTTCTCGAAGCCCAGAAATATTATGTAATAATCATAAGCTATAAAAAAATTATTGAACTTCCATTCCATAAGTAGTCAAATATTAATACAATAAAATTATTTAATACTTAAAATGGGCGAAACCCTGTTAATAAGAATATATTTATGTATTATTTTTGATTAAAAAATTATTCCATCAATCATAAACAATTTGAGCAACGACTCCAATGTTCTCTGTTCACCTAATGCCACAAAAATTCCTGACCCTAATAATGACTAACGTTTCTGATTCGAATTACCATACTTATAAGTACTAAGTATTTGGTATAAGAACGTAACCTTAATTTATTGATGAACAATACAATGTGCCTATGAGGAAAGGGAAAAAATTAACAGCGGATTTACGATCAAATTTGAAGTTACAAAGTCGTATAAAGTTTACCGGATGCCGTCTATTTTAAGAGAAAATGTCTTGTATTGTATTACCGTTTTAGACCGATACGCATTTTAGGTAACGATTTTGTCTCTGTGTTGCCTTAGTCAAGACCAACAACACAAAAGTCACACTTAATTGACAAACATCAAAAGGACAAACAATCTTTTATGTTTATTACCTAAAACATTAAAATGCATTTTTTGCGATAGTTCCATTAATTTAATAGAATACTTTTTTAAGTAGTGCAGCAATCGAAATACACAATAAATCTTGCTTTTTAGCCTCAGGAATATGCTGTTAAAATTTTTCTATTTCCTCATGAGCATCTTTTACGTTTTATTTAAATAATACCTAGTTTTACAAAATTTTCGTTAGTTCCGGAACTGGTTCCGGAATTCCGGAATTGAAGTATAATATCGGAAATCAGTTCCGGAACTGAAAATGGTCCGATATTGCAAGCCCTACCCCTACCTACGTTTATCCGCTGCCCTGCGGCCGGCCGCGCATTTATGACGTCAGCGCCGCCGCCGCTCCGATTTATTTTAACAATAACCATTTAAAAAATTGTAGGAAATGCTTAGAGTATACATAGGGGATTTTTTTGGTATTGTGCCACAACTAATTATTGACAAGAGGTACATTAAAAAAATAAAATGTAGAATTAATGCGCCTGCACGTAAATCAGTTAAAACTGTAAAAAAAATAGTTAGCATTGAGTCACTGACGTAATTTTTTCTTTGGATGAGTATAATAATTGTCGGGTCATTATAGTAAAAAATCACCATTTGTTTAATTTCTGTTTGATTGTTATGAATTTTAAAAATAATTTTATTTTTTCTGACTATATCTACGATTATTCAGTGGTGACTTTTTAAAATATTGTCTTAAATATTCGGTAAGGCCCCTCGGATAATAAATCCCTACTGTAGGATTTATTGTTTCTTTTTATTAAACAAGTAAATCTTAATATTGATTTTATGAAAAAACCTCCACACATTTATCAGGGATAATTAGATTCATATATTCATAAAACGATGTTTTATCATATTCCTGAAATAAATATACTGTAGGATTTAATGTAATTTTCTCGAACAAGTTAAAGTTTAGCTCCCCGACTAGGTGTTTAGATTGGCCCACACGATACACGATCTAGTAATTCTAATATGAAAGAAACGATCATATACAAGATGACAAAAAAACCGGCTAAGTGCGAGTCGGACTCGCGCGCGAAGGGTTCCGTACCATTATCAATTTGTTATTAAAAAAATACAGTTAAATCAACCTACCTCAAAAACTATAGGAGATAATTTAATCAAACCAAAAATCGTTGATAGAGTTTATTAATGTGCATAACATATATTTTTTTTAGAATTTTATATCACGTAGTTTAAAAAATAGAGGGGGGGGGGACACATTTTGAGACTTTGAGAGCTGATATCTCGAAAACGATTTGCTTAAATAAAAATGAGATTTATAAACCTTCATATCATTTTCAAAGACCTTTCTATTAATACCTCAGACGCTTATATACAACAAAATATTTTTTTCTATCCCTCAGTTACATGTATGGAGGGCCCCCACCCCAATGGTTTTTTTTACAATATAGTATCATAATCCTGTAGCGGTTCATACAACACATATCCTTACCAAATTTCATTACTGTAGCATTTATAGTTTCCGAGTAAATCGGCTGTGACAGACGGACAGACGGACGTGACGAATCTATAAGGGTTCCGTTTTTGCCATTTTGGCTACGGAACCCTAAAAAATAAGTACCTATCTATTTCCTTTGTCAATGAGGTTTTGGGACGCAAAATACGCCCCGTAGAGGTTTTTTTTTTCAGAATAAGTTCATGTTTTAGAATAAGTCAAGGCTTTCCTACTTCCTTTCCTCCACTTTGCGCCATCCAGGGCATCTTCGACTGTGGGCTCCTGTACACTAATTACGCTCATGTCAGCCTTCAAATACAAGGTGGAAATTCTTAGTGACGGTAGCTACCTGGTCAAGAGTAGCTACGCGAAAATGTTCTTAGTATACCTACCCTCGATTTTAAATGGTCATTTCTGACAAACTCTTTTTATGGCTATAATCGATAAGGATCAAAAGCTTATATGGGACCAAAAAAAAATTTTCGGCTATGAAAAGAAAAACCTATATTCACGGCCGTGGCTCACTTCGGACAATTTTAATAAGGCCTCGAAGGTGCAAAATTTTACGTAGGCGAATGTCAAAATCCGTTGCACTCGCCCGGACCAGTAAGCGCTACCTTTTTTTTTGATCTGGCGTCCTGTTGGCGCACCCCACAGGGCATGCGGAGGCTCTAATCTAAGGCTACTTAATCAAAAAAAAGCGTAAACAGTAAAACGTGTATTTCTGAAATGGTACAATTTTATATTTTTGATACAATTAGGTCTCCGGATAGTCAATCTTTAGCGCACGGGCACGGGCCAGCCTCGGCCACGACGAGGTCGCCGCTGAGCGCGATGGCCTCGATCTCGACGGCCGCGCCGGCCGGCAACTTGGCCACCTGGAACGTCGCGCGAGCTGGGCAGTCCGTGGGGAAAACTGAAAAAACATAAAACAGACAGTATATTAATATTCACTGAAGAAACTGCGTTGAGTAATAGTGATCGTCAGGGTGGGGAGTGTACATCAACAAATGGAGCAGCTGTATACGACAGGAGTTCGTGTCAAATGTGCGCCAAAATTCGAGCAATATGCTCTTTAAACTCTATATTTAAAAAATTACTGACGCCCGCCATTCTGACGTAAAAGTGGCGGGTGCATTTCCAGTTTAGGCTAGTGGAATCCTACTGAAGGGTGAAAGGGTGAAAGTACTGCCTAAGCACTCCAAGCAGGCGTCTATAATTGTATCTACTCAGTTGAACGGACCCGCAAGTAATTCCACCATTAATTGTGTGTTACTCTCCAGCCGGACCACAACGCCTGATTAAGCTCGATTTCTAGTGACCATGTGTACCCATCACATCCACTCATGTACCTAATTGGAAATCATAAATTAATCATAAGTGACACTGACACACATATCTTTCACTCCAACTTAAACCTTTTGTGACGAAAGCGGGATCAAAGTTGTATGAAGGTGAACGCACATCTGGGCAGCGAAGTTAATTGATGTAACTTGACATACTGATGTACTCGACTAGCCATGCGATAACATCCTACTCGTTGGGGAGGGACAACGTTATCGTTACGTATTTAGTGCTAAGCCTAAGATTCTATTCTACTCACATTCTGCGTAAACCTGGTTGACAGCCTGGAAGTCAGCCATGTCTTGAAGTAGGATGGTGGTCTTGATGACGGACGCCAGCGACGCGCCTCCCGCTTCCAGCACGTGCTTCATGTTGTTGAGCGCCTGCCGCGTCTGCGCCTCTGCGCCACCGGTCACGAGCTGCGCTTGCGGGTCCAGTCCAAGAGTTCCTGACACGTACAGTGTCTTGTCCACCAGGATAGCCTGGCTAGAATGAAGAATTTATTAACATTTTTTATCTTTTTTCTATCCGTCGATGTAGCGATTTCTATTCGTCGGTAAGTACGCAACTCAATCCCTTCCCCGTTTAAGAAACAAATGCACACGAAATCATTGCTATCGTACTTTTATTGGACAAAAAACAACACAAGCTTCACTGAGTAAGTTCTCTCTTAACTTTAGAGTCCTACATACAATTTGAACCCTTTAGAGGTTAAAGGGTTTAAATTGTATGTAAGGTAGGAAGTTTAGAATTATTTATTTTCACCTATACACCAAAAGCATCTGATCATAGTTTGTTGCGTTTATCCCGTTTTTGCGTTTTTTTCCGTCATATTTCGTACTCGCATCTCGACTTCGAAAAACTTCTTCAATCGATTTCTCCAAGATCCTATCATCTGTGGTTTCCATCATTGGTTTCCTAACATCAAAATATTACTTTCTGAATGCAAAATCTTGTAAACGAATGAAAATTACCAAAAGCGCCATACATGTACCTACATATAACATTTGAAGAGATCCCTCAATTTTTCCAAGATCCCATCATCAAACCCCAACTTGGTGCCAATGGGACCATCTCGGAGTTGTACACGTCCGATCACAAAGGAAAATTTTTAAATCGGTTCACAATTCTCGGACATATCGGTTAACATACATAATCACAACAAAAAAATTGAATGTCGCCCTAATTTCACCCGAGACGGTGGATGGGCTGTGCCAACGGCATGGAAGCCGGTAATCCCTCGTCTTAATGACAGTGGTACCAATGATAGTTTTGTAGATACTCAGTTTGATAAATTGGTATGCTTATCGTCTGTCGTGTTCGGTGAAATAAGCCTGGCCTACTACCACGAAAATCGAAATTCGTAAATTTCGAGGATTTTTCTCTGTCACTCCAACGAAGGACAAATAAGTGATAGAGACAAATCCTGAAATTTACGGGTATTCTAGTTCGCGGTAGGGCCGCTGCAGTCCGACATGATACATTACATGCGTCAGCGTCAGTGCAGGACGACCCTCAACCAGAGACCGGAAAAGCCGTTTTAGGAATAGTCTATTGATAAGCTTAAGCAGATTGTTATGCTTTCTCAATAACTGGGTATTTTTAACCTGCTTAAAAACCCTCATTTTGTTAAGCGGTTCCGGACCGTGCCCTCAACCCGCTTTATCTCAACGGGCCCAGCGAACTGCGCGTGCGCGTATACTCTAAAGGTGCGTTTAAACCAAAAGAACTTCGCTGTTCTAGCGCCCGTTCTAGGAAATCAACCAATCACGTTTTGTTTACCGATCGAATTTCGTAGAGTGGGAGGTTAGAACAGCGAATGCTCTTTTAGTTTAACCGCACCTTTAAGGTGTGTTCAAACCAAAAGAGCATTTCGGTTTGAACGCACCTTTACAGCATCAATAGGGTACGTGGTATGTTCCGCGCGTTCGACGCGTTAACACGGGCTCTGTGCTTGATGATGATGATCGAGGCCTAGGCTTTCCTAAACATTATATTAATTATATAATATTATGAGACATATGTAAAATATTAAGCGCTGCGCCGCGGCGCTCCGCAGAGTGCGCGACAGCCGCCACAGTCTCCTGGCTGTTGTGGCAGGGATATGGGACAGTGCCCTTGTCAAGCACTGGACCTCCCAACACCTAAGCTTAAGTACTAACATAGTCATTTAAGTAATTTTGTAACTAACACTATATGGATTTTTATAGTCTGAAATAAATGATTTTTATTTTTTTTATATGTCATTTTCGAAGAAAAATTTAATTTATTTTAATTCTTTTTTAAATGTTTTTTTTTGTTTATACATGACTAGTAATAAATTTTTCACCACACTGCTCGTAAACACGCTGTTTGACCTTCAATTTCAGAGCGCAAAACTGTGTTTTAATCTCTAGAGGTTAAAGTAATTTTTTTTTAATCTTCTGGATAGACTATAGGTATTGTCACCACACTGTTCGTAAACACGCTGTTTGTCCTTCAATTTCAGAGCGCAAAACTGTGTTTTAATCTCTAGAGGTTAAAGTAATTTTTTTAAATCTTCTGGATAGACTCAAGCAAAATTTTTGAAAGTTGAGGACTTGCAAATAAATACCTTCTAATTTGTTATGTTTGAGTTTTATGACGCATGTTTCCTCGCTTTAGTGTGGTGAAAAATGTTGTGTTTCTCTCGGCAGCAAAGCTTGTTCAACTCTCGTGCCTTAAAACCCTCGCATCGCTCAAGATTCCATTATTTCCATTTTATGAACCACTCGCTGCGCTCGTGGTTCAAATTCTGGAATCTTTCGCTGGCTCGGGTTTTAATATTTGCACGAGAGTTAAACAATCACTTTGCTCCCTAGTAAAACAAATAACTATTAGGGATTATTTTTTTTCAATGATTTTATAATTTTTTTTTAGTTGCACATTTTTCTGATACTTTTTTGTCATTTTCTCTAACTTTCGTCAGTGAGTATGTCAAGATGAAAACTATTAGTGTAAGAATCTAAATCGTGCAGGCATTTATCACTTATCAGTAACTAATGATGAATAGTTATTTATTATACAAGGGGGCAAAGTTGTTGTTTAACTGTCGTGCCAATATTGAGACCTGAGCTAGCGAAAGATTCCAAAATTGAGCCACGAGCGTAGCGAGTGGTTCAAAAACTGGAATCTTGAGCATTGCGAAGGTCTCAAGGCACGAGAGTTGAACAAACTTTGCCGCCAAGTGTAATACAACTTTTTTCCCCTCACTATCGCGAGGAAATATGATTAAAAATCTCATCCAAATGTAAATTAACTTAAAGAAACTATTTAAAACTCAATGTCGAAACGTATCGTAGAATAGAGTTACTTATGGAACATAAATATTGCCAATGGCTTACAAAGTCACATGAGAATCAACCAATTTAACATGTGAGCTCCGATTGCGCATGTTTACTACGGTCATACAGATCCACTTATACTAGGCAGTAGGGGGCTATAGGAATTAGAGAAATGTCAAATTACTTTATTCACAAGTGTGTAAAAAGCGTTTTTACCCGCTCGTATTAAAGGATAAACGAGCGCTTTACGAGCTAGTGAGGGGAAAAATAGTTTTTTGAAAAACATAAGTATCATTATCTCTTAAACTAAGCCGAATCCAGAAAAGTTCATACGACATTATAGTCTCAAAATGTGGTCAGGAATACAACTTTCAAGTTTGTCGGGTTACGCACTAACCACCCTGTATTTATAAATGTCTTGACTCCGATTTATAAACGTTCTGAAGTGTTACGAGTTGAGTAGGTACAGGTTATTACTAATCATTGATAAACTAGTTCTGAGATTCAACATTTTATTCTGAAAATAGGCATCATTTTCAAATCTCTTTGTTTTTGACCCCACACAGTGCTGAAAATCGGCATAGGATACAATACGAAGGCCTCTCAAATTACTCTCTGTGAATGAATAAATTTAAATGCGACCGTAAAATTGGGTTTCATCATTTCTGATTCAAGCTTGCTGTTTCGATGTAATATGAAAATCACCGATAAAGATAATCAACATGTAAACATGTCTTTATATGTCTTAAAACCTCGCTAGCGTGGCGCGTACCTACTGAGCGTGAAGAGAAAATCCTTAATAATTATTTAACGCACATAAATTGCAATATATGTAGGTAAAGGTATAACTTATATTACATACCGCTTTAATATCATTAAGTCAAGATCGAGCATGTCGGGCCCTGCTCAGTGTAGGGGTCTTTTTGAAAGACCTATTCAATGATTCCCCACACTATAGGATTAAAGCAAAAAAAAATCATCCCCATTTTACTACTAGGTCAGGTACACGAAAATAAATGTTTTCTACTTTTTTTTCTACCACTTTGTCGGCGAGTTTGGTATGTCAGAGCTATGCTGCGAACACACATACGGTTTTACTACAGAACCCTAAAAAGTGAACAAAAATGTTCGCTTCGCTCAGACCAAAAAATTGCCTCAGATAGGAGTCGGTCATTTTATGCCCTTGTTGTACAATCTACTATATATTTCACTTACTCAACTTGACTACATAAAATCAAAAACTAATAACAAACCCAGAGGGTTCTGCTAATACCCAATGATCTAACCTATACCTAGAATATCAGAGTCAATCTACACTAGACTAACCTGTAAGGTCCAACGGGTTTGTATATGTGCGGCGAAGAAATTATAGTCTTCGTCACCTTGTTGTGGTGATGCTCCTTCTCTTGGCTCATGGTGACTATTTCTAATTAAACTTAACTGTTTTTGAAATGAAGTTTCACTATGCCTTTATAGCTTTCGTATTCGTAATGATATTTAAACGTCTCAGGTCAAAAGTTCAACATCGACGCGATAACGATTCTTTAATTATACTGTTTTCAAGTATTATCAGTTGAAATAATAGGAATACATATAATAGGAAACAGTTAACAGTAGTAGGCAAAAATTATTGACAAACAAAATGTCAAAGTAATAATTATTAATTAAGGTAATTTGGCTAGTTCTATTCTCTTCAAACAGAGTAAAACCTAGGTAGTCGTAAAGAAGGTCTTGCAAGAATTATACTTTCTTAAATAGAGGTTGTTTAGTTTGATAAGAAAAATCTACAGATGTAGAATTATATTAATATTCTAAAGTGATATATGTATTTATAATAAGGTTTCTTAAAAGTCGAGGGTCGCAGTTCAAAACGAGACTTAGTCGAGTTTTGTAATAATAGACCCGAGAATTCCAAAGACAATGTTTTAAAGCTTAGGACAACAAGGCGGCAAATTTAAAAAACGTAATGACAAGTTGGTTTTCCAGAAATTAATTCTGAACTGAACAAATTGCTGTTGTTCCCACTGGTAACAGGTGGGAAAAATATCACAGTTGTTACCGCTGGTCTCATGGTGGTAGGTAACAAGTGGAAATAACGCAGGTGCGCGAAAGCGCCGCGAGTCTAACTCGCAGTTGACTAGATTTTTTTTTGGCTCGCGTTTTTTAAAGTTACAAATTACAATTCACAATTTTGCTGTTTGCCTCTCTTTCTAGCCAATATATGCGTGCGTTAGGCACTGATCTCACCGCGAGCTACTAAGCTATGAACTATCGGCTATAAACACAAACAAAAGATACGCACTCCCGTGTAAATAAAAGAGACACGGCGATACTCGCCCAGCTATTACCTATCACCGCCGCGCCGGGCGAGTATCGCCGTGTCTCTTTTATTTACACGGGAGTACGTATCTTTTGTTTGTGTTTATAGCCGATAGTTCATAACTTAGTAGCTCGCAGTGAGACCAGTGCCTTAGAGAGGCAAACAGCGAAATTGTAAAATGTATAACTTTATAAAACGCGACCCCAATATCTTTGTTTGAAAGGTCCGATCTTTGTATCAATCATACCTAAACTTTGTTAAATTAGATT
>JALPQI010019560.1:0-16938 GCA_025490895.1 Thaumatotibia leucotreta | reverse complement strand
CTATGGATAGAGTGTTCAAAAATATATAGGTACCTACGCTGACAATACGCATTAAGTAGACATTAGAAAAGCAAGCCAGCTGTATGAAACGAATGGCACAATAAATCAATTCAAAAGTAACAATAGAACAAACCACAAAAGTACCGGGCAAATCCCTCGAAATCGAGGTATTGTGACAAAAATAAATAGTCGGAAAATCATTACTTATAGAAAAGGTACAGCAATAAAAAAAGTACAGTCCTCTATTGAATGGCAAATAAATCGCAGTTGCGTAGAATACAAAGCGAAGACTTCGACCAATACATGTCGATATATTGTCGGGGAAATATTTCATTTCCTTTAGTTCGCGGCGTCGGCAGAGTTGAGGTATGCTGGGGTAAGATCAGGGCGGGGAAGATCAACCAAGATATTTTTTAAAGCATTAGAGGCACACAATTTTAGTCACCCTTAACCTCATAAGGCCTATTCTATTTTTAGGACAAGTGAAAGAACAACCCTAAAAAACCCTAGAAAAAAACAATTTACTTTTTATTCGAACTAAATAAAATTCGAATTTCTTTGAAAATTATGACATCACAGGTCTATGAGTAAATATTGCTGTCCTAAAAATAAGACGTTGGACTTCACGAGGTTAAACACCTGCGATCCCAACGAGATCACAAATTGCGTCTCCAGTTTTTTTTTTTATATTCTAACAATAGGTTCAAATACTTCAAATATAGGATTGAACTTGAACATACTTGGGTTTGTTTGTTACATTCGGTGATTCGACAGTACGCAATCCAAAATCCAAACAGTAGTTTTATTTCGCGTATTTGAAATAAAAGTTATCAAGTACCTCACCATCATCATTCTGCCATCATAGGCCTCGTGTACAGACTTGTACCGAGCATATGAAAGCAAATACTTACAAAGGGTGGAGAGTACGTCTACTTTCACTAGAAATGTTTTTCTCAATCCAAACACACTTCTCACGTTCGCGCTACTCCAAAGTGCTCCTAACTCCATGGTACATATTCTGAACCAAAGTTGTGTAAGTACAGTAATTAAAATAAATAGTCCGCAGGGCAGCTTGTGGCGAGCTGTTGGGGAGTAATGAACCCACGGACCCGAGTCCTCCCGAGAGTCCGTCAGGGCCCCGACTAGGTGTGCCTTCGCCGGTCGGAGTAGAACCCCAAGGGGACCCGTAGGACTCTAAGCTCTGGCTTGCCTTTATTGGCCATCCTAAGAGGAGTCATTCGAGCTATATGCTTGAGGGGTTGAAGTGAAAACTTGCGTAGCGACGGCATTTAGAGGCGCCCATCAATTCAGTGGCAAGTCACCGCCTGCCTCGATAACAATGTAATGCTTGTTATGACAGGGTCGCGTTTTATAGAGTTCACAATTTTGCTGTTTGCCTCTCTAACGCAGGCACATAGGTATTGGTTCGAAAGAGAGGCAAACAGCCAAATTGTAAATTGTAACTTTATAAAACGTGACCCAGGTGTCCGGCCTTCTTTCCTATAACTCCATTTTTAACCCATCCAACCTTCATTACCATAGCCCATTAGTCTTTTCCATTTTACATTTTCCTTCTCAATAGTCTCTATATTCCTGCTGGGACCGGTTTATGGATATCTATTGTTGAACCCGTGAATGGGTTGCAGCAGGTGTAAAACACACCCCCCGTGGGGTACCCACCTTGTTGTGGTAGAGGGGCTCAATAACCGTGGACTGGTCACCGACGATGAAGCGAAGAGGCACCCAGGGCCGGCCAGTTTTCGGCTGCTGGCTGGCCCGATGAGGGCGCTCCAAGTGGGCTCACCGAGCCCGCTTGATGGACGCGTGGAGGTGAACCGCAGAGGAAGAGGAGTGTCGGTGTTGTCGTTGCCGCTCTCCCTATCCTTCTGCGGCCGAGGTGGGATCGCAAGGGGAGAGGCGTGATGGTATTACGGAGCGCCCCCCTCCCCTCTCCCCTACTCCCTTACCCCCTGCGACCTTGTAACGGCGTCGGTGAGGCTGCAGAGGAAGAGGAGTGTCGGTGTTATCGTTGCCAGGGCGAGCGGGAATCCTCTGCAGCCGAAGTGTGGTCGGCGGCATAACCACAGACCTTATATGCCGCCGGGTGCCGGGAAATATTCCGGCACCCACGGTCTCCTTGTGGCTGTCTCGGGAAGGTATGCCACAATGCATGACGGAGACCGAGGAGGAAGGCGCGCCCAACCATCTGGCGCGTCCAGCGTGGAGGGTCTTCGGACACCCGCGAATCGCGATGGAGCTGCTCGATAGCAGCTGCCGCCGGCGCGGTCGCGAATATCGTCAGTTGTAATATGAATTAATGTAACCACCAAATGACGATTTTTCAGGAGAGCCCAAAAACGAATTGACATTTATAAAGTATGTTGTATCTTTTTAGTTAATTATCCTATTGAAATGATGTTTATCTTGTTTGTTTTATTTTTGAGAGGTCTATTTGACACACAGTTACTAACTTTGACCACAGTTGTAGTTCAGGAAATGGCTGGTGCTTACGTTAAATATTTTTTAAAAATTTTGGAGTTACGTTAATAATTTAATGAAAATCATCAAAAGTGGATTTCGTAACGTAATGTAACTCACAAATTGAAACTAAATTACTTATAAGCCATACATTACAAATGGCGGTTACAGCATTGACATTTATAAAAATATGGTGAGTACATTAGGAAGGACATATTTTGTACTTACAAATTCGTACTTACGTTAAAATATTGCCTATGATTTTATGAAACCTTTACATACGTTAATAAAAAACGTAGAAACCTAATAAAATGTCAAAGTTTTTGTTAACGTAGTCGACATTTTTTTCCGAATATCAATATTTTAAATACACCGTTCGAAAGAGCAGGAAATTTGCAGTCGAACGGTATACTTAACTCAATTTCGTCATTTTGGTGGTTACATTAATTCATATTACAATCGACGATATTTGCGAGAGCGTTCTCGTAACCCCACCGAAAGGCGATGAGGTGGCATATGGGGGGGTTTTTTAGTGGGTATACCATAGGCCATAGGTATACCGTAGGCCTCATTAGCCAAACGGGAGTCCCACACAAATGTTCGGGTCCCGTCCCGCACCCAGGCGGTATGCGTAAAGCATTTCTCCTCCCTAAACAAAAAAAGGTGCAATAAATTTCTCAAAAGGGACTCTACGTGTTGAATTCATATCCTCGCTCAAGCCTATCAAGGGAGCGGAATTTAAAGGCTCCTGAAGATACAAATAAATCAATAAATGTCTTGGGACATATTATTTTACACAAATCGACCTAGTCCCACGGTTAGCTCAATTAAGGCTTGTATCCACATTAACCAAGCAACAATATATAACTTATTTACCTATACCGCCACGATCACAACAAATTTATTTTATAAGCATATACACAACTAACACCGTAATTCGAACCCGGAACCTCCAGCTTCGTAGGCAGGGTCACTACCAACTGTGCTATGGAAGCTGACAAAATAAGAGTATAAATTACTCTGATGTTATTGTCCTCGAAGAAAACAAAAATTCCAAATGTACTTAATAATATTACGTATTTGATGGCTAATCACATTGAAATAATAGTTATTTATGTGGCTGGCGCATAATAAGAGGCATTAAACATGAGTGTGGTTTTATGAAACGAGCCGTAGGCGAGTTTCATAATAAGATCACACGAGTGTTTAATGCCTAATTATGTACAGTCACATACATAACTTTATCTACATCCATATCATTAGTTTAGAATGACAATTTACCTTTATTTTCATTGATATCCACTAAGTAATTACCTCTAAATATAAAAATTCAAATCAGTTGAAATCACTCAATTTGAGTAAGGATATCCTACAATAAATATTTATTGAAAAAAACAACAAAAAGAAGTTGACTTCATAATGTTAAAATTAATATCATGACGACGATACTTTAATGTCAACATTATGATGCACGGTACTCTCCCTGTACTTTAATGTTAACATTATGATACAGCCACAGACACCGGTCTCTTAATATAGGTCATTACATTACCGCTTCTGAATACATAACAGGGAAATTATGATATTCCTGTAGATAAAAATAATTATAGGGCTGGCGTAGTAGCACAGTATACACCAGTAATTACTCTTCTAACAAATGAACGCCGGGGATGAATTTGGATAAGACCAAAATCATGTTCAATTCATTCGTAAGCCCGGCACCGGTTTCCATCGACAATGTTAGCATCGAAGTTGTTCACGAGTACACCTACCTGGGACAGATCGTTCAGCTAGGCAGAAACAACTTCGATAAGGAAGCTAACAGAAGAATGCAGCTGGGCTGGGCAGCATATGGGAAGCTTCGTCACATCTTCGAGTCGTCACTGCCTCAGTGCCTTAAGTCCAGGGTCTTCGACCAGTGCGTCCTTCCAGTCCTCACTTACGGGGCCGAAACGTGGACTCTTACAAAAGGTCTCGTTCACAAACTCCAAGTTACTCAGCGAGCTATGGAAAGGGCTATGCTCGGAGTTTCTCTGATGGACAAAATCCGCAATCAGGATATCCGTCGAAGAACCAAGGTCACCGACATAGCAACGAGGGTAAGCAAACTGAAGTGGCAGTGGGCGGGACATGTTTGTCGAAGAGCCGATGGCCGATGGAGCAGACGAGTCTTGGAGTGGAGACAGCGAACGACTCGCCCGGTGGGCCGCCCTCCCGCCAGATGGACCGACGATCTAAAGAAAGTGGCGGGAAGTGGTTGGATGCGGAGAGCTGAGGACCGAGTATGGTGGCGCGAATTGGGGAAGGCCTATGTCCAGCAGTGGACGACTATGGGCTGATGATGATGATGAAATGAACGCCGCGCGGCCACGCACACAGGCGCACTACACGCACGCAGCGAGTACATGCAAATTGGGATAATTTGGGATAAGTCAGTTGGGGTCGGCCGGCCGCGCAGCGCGCTTTGTGTCGTATTGCGTTCGAGATAGAAAATTAAAAAAATGACATCAGTGCCGAACACATTACGGTATTGTAATGTTTTAATGATTCTGTGCATGAGACTAACGTATGCGGAGTGAAATTTGCACAAATTTTGAACAAGTAAAAACAAGATAAAAAAATTAAATTTAACTTGTGTCTCAATGCTAAATTAATTTGTATACAATTGTTAATTAAATTGGATAGTTTTGTCGGGTTTGGCATCTTTCTTTAGAAATTATGGCCAATTGAGTAGAACAATGTCGCACAACTGCATGTATTTTCCACAAGACACATTTGCTAAGGCCAAAATCGAGGATGATTCTGATTTTTTAGAAGAAGGCAAGATTTGAAACACTGTTTTATAAAAATCTCGCATTCTTTTCGTTTCCAATAAATGATATTAGAAACCCTAGTGTAATGTAACAATTTGGCTACAGCCACTTTTCAGAAAGAGCTCGAATAAAGGAAATTACGTTAACCCGAAACCCGAATCACAAAATCGAACAGGGAGCTCAGAAATACTTCTAAATATGACAACAAAATTGATGAAAAACATCCTCAAACCATGGGCATTACGAAACATAAACAAAGAGCAAGCCTATCAACACGGAAAATAAAAATAAACAACTTTGAAAATATGACTTCGCCATTTGATCAAAAAGTGTAAAGGTGGGTCCACACTTGTAACAATACGACGGACCGGACTACGTGACATTGCAACAGAACATGTTACGCTCAATGTGGACGCTCCGTGATCGTGCTGACACGGTTACACACCGTGTACGATGGAATGTCACAAGTGTAGACGCACGTTGGCGAACCAGACTGCGTGGCATGACATCGGCACAAAATTAAGTAAAAAAAAACAAAAACGATGTTTATAGTTATGCGTGCATTCCGTGAATGATGGACTACCGAGGCGGCGGCGAGGTGCGGGCGGGGGACGTACCGCCGGACAGGTCACGACGTGATCCATTCCTAGCCCATGGCTGTGTCTGTGTCATCTGGCGTACTTGTACGCGTGTCATAAATGCAAATGTGGACGTGTCGTGGTCACGTCACAGGTCGGGGAAAATGGCGAACATGCTTTGAAGAAAACCGACTCGAGATGGATCGGCCCGTAACACGTGATTTCGATGCGTGCCAGTACACAGACCAGCGTCCACACTAGGCCCGGTTAGTAGATCGTAACTCCATACATTGTCCTGCAGACTGGTCATACATGGTCTGTGTCAAAACAGTTCTTTGAGGGTTCGGAATGGATTGTGCCGTACTGCAACTTTTAACAAATTGTTCGCGTACAAAATACGTCCACATTAACGGTACTGACACGTGTTACTGTTACGGTCACGGAATAATGTTCGGCAAAATGTCACAAGTGTGGACCCACCTTAAAAAACACTGCTTTTTCAGTAACGGATGTCACGGTGAACGACTTATAGCTAATTTCAATTAAATATTTTTAGCATAATAAGTAAGTATCAATAGACCAATTAACAAGAATATGAAATATAATGAGCAAAGGATTTTTATTTAAAAAGTTTTCCTACAGAAGATAAAATTAGAGGCAAGAAAAATGCTAACATTTGTTTTTTCGACATCAATGGATAAAGTATCATAAAACTAAAGTTATACACTTTGGATTCAAGTAGTTTTTATCTTGCATGAATACTTGTTAAAATCGATATTAAAAAACGTACATGTTCAAGAAAATTATAATGATATCATTTATTTAATATAATATTAAACTTTGTGCAGATTTCATTCCGCATACGTTAATCGATACCTAAGGTACATAATATTTAATATTATTTTTCATAATCATCAGTATTCAATACTGATGCAATGTCATGATGTGGTATTGTAGTACTCATATTGACAGTTATACCTATAGTACCTTTGTACCAAGTCGAATAATTAATTTTGTTCAACCCTGTGCAGTAGGTATCATTCGCGTCGCCACTGCCGAAGAGTGACTACTGGACTTGTCTTTATACTGTGGTAGTAGTAGATGAAGAGAAATTGCATACAATATGTAGTGCTCCGCCTACTGCAGCCTTTATGTTAGCGACTGAAAGCCTTGCATTCGTGGTCATGATGCAATAAAAAAAGCCAAACTGTCAATGTCACATTATTTTGACACTTGTCTTGTCAGAGCATTGTCAGAGATATTGACTAAATAAAAATGGTGAAGTGACTGTGCTGATGCTAATTGCTAACCTAAACTTAAAACAAAACTCGAATGAAAGAACAATGTAATTTTGCTTTGAATATTCAATATTTTAATGTTTTATATACTTGAACACAATGGAAGGCAAAAAGATATCTTTTGGTTTCACAAAAACCAAAAAAGTTGAGAAACCTGTGGTCGTCGAAAGAAAGGAATATATAGAATGTTTAGAAGAGAAATCAATCAAAGTTGTCGGGTAAGGAACTTGCAAATAAACTCTATTATTCATAATCTCTAGATAAAATTATCAAATAGTGGTTTATATGTTAAAATAATACATTAGCTTATAAACAACCTTTTTGTTGCACAGCTAATCTTTAGTCTACATTGCTTGTTTTTTGTCAAACTCGTTTACTGTGATGCTGCGTGGTGACAGCAGTAAGAATACATTTGTCACCGTATCAACTGATCCCATAGGTGTTGTACGTGTCAAGTAAGGGATTTAATTTGAGTGTCACTGTACTGTACATTCAATCCTTGCCTATCATGGAGATTACAGGTCCATATGCTTAATATATGTAATAAGTACTAGGAGATACACTATGTCCAGCAGTGGACTGAAATAGGCTGACAATGCAGGCGCAGATCCAGAACTTTGTCCAGGGGGGATAGACCTATGATATAATAGTATTTTATACTTAAAACAGCACCTAGGCTTGCCTAAGACCAATGTCATGGGAAGGGGGCAAGTGCACCTATTGCCCCCCTCCCTAGATCCGCACCTGTGACAATGTGCTGTGCTGTGTTTACTGTGACCAACTGAGTGTTTTTTCATGTAATGATTTAGTCTCAACTACTGTAACATTACATACATTTAGGTATAAAGAAAAACTTAGATTACTGTGTTAATTTCATCATTTTGTTCTCATGAAACTCTTTATTTTTTTCAAAAATGGTTAAAATAATATTAATCATTATCATTTATGCATTCCAGTGGCGAAGTGGTTGAAGAGAAAGCCCCTCTAGTGATTGCAATGAAGCCAAACACTCTGGTGACCGCAGAAAGATTAAAGCAAATAGCTGAAGAAGTAGAAAGAGGGGCCGAAGAGGTGCCGGCACCTGGTGACATTGTTAAGAAGAATGACACCGAACCTGTAGAAAATGAGACCATAGACCAAATGGCTGTGAGAGAGTTGCTCAATGAAGCGAAACAGGAAAAGAAAGTGGAGAGTGAGGTTTTGACTGTGGCAGTGCCGTCGCAACCTGTTTTAGATGGGCAGAAAGAGGTAAATTTATTATATTCGGTAAAATAGCAGCTGTATTATGAACAAATATTGTTTCATCTTCATTAAGCTTACATTAATTCAATCCAACACATTTTTGTAATTCAATCTTCAACTTTACTAACATCATAAAATTCTTAAAATGTTTGGGTATGATACCAATTTCCTATACTCTGCCAAGATATTGCTAATAAAAGCAAGCAAATATGTGTCTGTGAAGGTTTTGTAAATATTTATATCAAATATTTTTGAACCAATCAAGTTTCTGTCTGAAGTATATACATTTAAAGATATTAAATTTCTCATTATGACAAAAGGCAATTCAAAACTGTTTATTTGTCATTTGTTAATGTTTTGAATTTTTCAATGCTTGTAAGTTAAAAAAAATCCATGCCTTTAATTTTTCAATGGTTTACAAAGCATCAAATTGATTTTTCAGTCAACATTAGAAGATTATGATGCTGTACCCATTCAAGAATTTGGAATGGCCATGCTTAGGGGAATGGGTTGGACTACAAGTAAAGAACAGCAGTAAGTATTGACATTTCTGTTAAAGATGTACGGTTGAGGAATTTAATTTCCTACCCATTTCGTACCTCGTCATAGTAGCTATAATATGACGGTCCTAGCAGGTTTCATATTGATTGTCACTGTGCCAAGGTACGAAATGGGTAGGAAATTAAATTCCTCGACTGTACAGGTGAGGGACCAGAACCAGTATTTTCTCCATACAAAAAGAACAGTTCTGTTTTTGTTCTTTTTCGTTCTCCGGTATATAAATTCTAAGTTAATGGAGTAATTTAAAAATATATGTTATTGTAAATTACATAAACTATTGAGTAGTACATAAAGAGTACATAAAACATTTTAAAATATTGGGCTATTTCGAGGTTTTTGTAAAACAACGGTTCCGGCCCCTGGGACAGGTATACATTAGGTTAGGGTGTCATTTAGCATTGTCTCTTACATGAAACATCCATTCTGGTTTCCAACATCTCAGAGTGCTTAAATCTTATATCATAGTTTAAAGTTTAAATTAGCTTACTTCAATATTTGTATGTATATTAACTATTAGAGACACCATTATAATATTTTAAAGTTTATGAGTTTGTGAGAATTGGAGGAAACTATAACAAGTAAACAATATTTTATATGTGATATCAATCTGCGAATTTTCTTGATAAAATTCACTACCGCTTTTTTGTAAAAAGGGAACTTTCCCATCTGTATTATTGTTGGTTGACAAATTGTTATTAGCAAAGCAAAAGTCTGTACTTACACATACATTATACAGTAGACATGGTTCATGATTGTATTTTTTTCCTTTTATGGAATAAACAAATAAATTTCCTTGGTAATACTTCACAAAAGTAATACCATTTTGAAATAAAACTATGAAAACGGATAAACTCGCGTATTTTAGTTCATTCCGACGTTTTTTGAATACTTTACATAGGTCACCCACACACCACGAACCCTGTAAAGTGTTCAAAACGTCGGAATGAAGTTAGAGTTAACTAATATACTCAAATTTATCCGTTTTCATAGTTTTATTTCATGAGTAATCCTCGCGGTAACCGAAGAAAATATTAATACCATTTTATTATAATATTTCAAAAATGTATTCATGTTTTGTCTGTAATATTCTAGATTAAAGCACAAGCAGCCAGAACTGAGACCCAAAGGCCTGGGTTTGGGCGCCGACAAGGTTATTAAAGAAAATCAGAAAAAAAATGTGAGCAAAGACAAGAAGGATGAAGAACTGTCCATTGTCAAGAACTCATTTGTTAAGATTACTACTGGGAAATACAGTGGATTATATGGAAAGGTATATATTTTCGTTCATATCACTTCAATTAATGAACCAGATATATATTCAAAGTCCAACTTATATATATATATAACTAGATGTTACCCCCAATCCCCAATATTGTTAGAGTAGATTTCGAGGAACAGTACGATTTTCCAGTATAAACATCATTTCCCAGAACTTATACTATCTCCACACGAATGAAAATCGGATTAGTAGTTTAGGCGACAAACGCTACAGTCAGAGAGACAAAAGGTTATGAGTTCGAATACTTTAAGAGCCTTTGTGTATTTATCACAAATATATTTGTTCCTTTTTTTGTTGTGTTCCTCAATCATGATTATTTTCTATGTGGGTAAATCAACTTCTTCTTATCTATTGTTGCCTTGGTTACGGTCTCCTGAGTCAAAGATCGTCATATGCAAAATTATGCGAATATACTAGTGAGACAAGGTCGTTCTCACGCAATTTAAATCGATAATTTTTCGTAGTTATGCAAAAGGGTACTAACCCACATGAGTTTTTCATTCTAATTATCACCTTAAATCGAAACTAACAAGTCAATATTTAAAATGAGAAATTATCGTGGATTGGTTCCTTTTTGCATAACTACGTCCGATTGCTGGACATGTTTCCATCCCTTAAGAAGATCCTCATCACGGAGTCCCACGACCAAAAGCTCCGAAAAAAAAAACCGACGGTTACAGCCGCCTAAGGGCGATTGTGCACCACAATGAATTTTACTGTCCGGCAGACCGAGTTTTCATGGTCCGATATGGCATGAAAAAAACGCATGATTCGCTTGTGCACTTGTCTGTCTTTTTACTCGGAGGTGCGGCATAGTAGCATGAAAAAAACGGATGATTGGTGTGTGGATTGTTTCAATTTTGTAAAATCGGACTATCGGGGACGGTAAAAGTCAGTGCAATTCCGGACGCAGTGCACAAGCATTAACACGTTTTTCATAGCTGTCATCTCGGATCTGAAAAATACTGTCCGGAATGGGGAAAAGTAAAATGTCGGACGGTAAAATTACGTATAGTGCACAAGCTACTATATATGTATATTTAATGACGTGGCATATCGGACCGTAAAAAACCGGACTACCGGACGGTAAAAGTCAGTGTAGTGCACAAACGCCCTAACTCAGGTGATCGTAACCATGACAATATAATAATATCTTTTAATAATAATATCTTGGGACATCTTACATAAATCGACTTAGTCCCACGGTAAGCTCAATCAAGGCTTGTAATGTGGGTACCAAGCGAAGATATATATAATAGATAGATACATCATCATCATCATCATATCAGCCGAAAGACGTCCACTGCTGAACATAGGCCTCCCCCAAAGATTGCCACAATGACCGGTCCTGCGCCACCCGCATCCAGCGGACTCCTGCGACCTTCACCAGGTCATCGGTCCACCTTGTGGGGGGCCTACCCACGCTACGCCTTCCGGTACGTGGCCGCCACTCAAGAACCTTCCCGCCCCAACGGCCATCGGTTCTACGCGTAATGTGCCCCGCCCACTGCCACTTCAGTTTAGCGATTCGGAGAGCTATTTCGGTTACTTTGGTTCTGCTGCGGATGGTCTCATTTTTAATCCGATCACGCAGAGAGACTCCTAGCATAGCCCTCTCCATTGCCCTTTGGGTGACTTTGAGCCTTCTTATGAGACCCATTGTAAGCGGCCACGTTTCAGTACCGTATGTCATCACTGGCAACACACACTGATTAAAGACTTTCGTCTTCAAACACTGCGGAATATTGGACGAAAATATGTGTCGTAGCTTCCCGAACGCTGCCCAACCGAGTCGGATTCGACGATTGACCTCTTTCTCGAAGTTGGACCTACCTAACTGAATAGTTTGCCCTAGGTATATGTATTCGTCTACAACTTCGAGTGTAAAGTCTCCGATTATTACGGGAGTTGGTGCTACATGGGAATTCGACATGATTTTCGTCTTATCCATGTTCATCCTAAGACCAACTCGCTCGGAGGCTTTACTGAGGTCAACGAGCATAGTACTTAAGTCCTCCAAGGTCTCAGCCAAGACTACTATATCGTCAGCGAATCGAAGGTGAGTGAGGTACTCGCCGTTTATGTTGATACCCAGCCTTCTCCAGTCCAGAGTCTTAAAGACATCCTCCAGTGCAGCGGTAAACAGCTTAGGGGAGATGACATCTCCTTGCCTAACTCCCCGCTGCAGCAGAATTGGCTTCGAGCTCTGGTCTTGGAGTCGGACTGACATTGTGGCGCTCTCGTACAAACACTTCAACACCTCGATATAGCGGTAGTCGACTTGGCACCGTTGGAGAGACTGTAGTACTGCCCATGTTTCGATCGAATCGAAGGCTTTCTCGTAGTCCACAAACGCTAAACAGAGGGGCAGGTTATATTCTTCGGTATTTCTGTCTACAGCCAGAGATAGATACATACAAGTACTTAAATACATAGACAGCTACAACCAAGGAACAAATATTTGTGATAAATAAATACCTTCAGCTTCGTAGGCAGAGTCACTACCAACTAGGCTACGGAGGCTGTCAAAATAATAGACAAAAAAAAGTTGATTCACCCATATTTATTTATTCTCTTTGTGAATGTCTAATTAATATTTCAGGTAGTCAGTCTCGATGACGACAATGGTCGAGTGATGGTGGACATCACCATAAAGAAGGAAACAGTCAGTCTCAGCGAGTTCATGATGCAGCCCGTCTCCAAGTCGGAATACGACAAGCAGTCCAAAGTTATAAGTAAGTTACATTTGAGGGTCTGCAATAATCAGAGATCGGATAAATGTGCTTTGCGGATAAAACTAAATTAATAATTAAAATAATTATTTCTTGACTATTCCACTATGATGACGCTGCTGCCCATCATCAATCTTTTATCAAATAATAGTTAGTGACACTTCAATCCCTTAGTCGACTCTTCCCACAGGAGGAGTTGGGGTGGTGACAAAATGTATTCTTACTGCCGTCACCACAAGGCATTTTCATAGTTACCAGTGTCAAATAGGTAATTTTCAAAAAATTATTAATTATTCAATCAACTTTGGAGTTGTGTCTATATTATTGCGAACAATGACGCACATTTGTCCGATCTCTAGCAATAATTGGATTTAAGGGTCAATACATTTTTTATGTCACCTGTCCTGTTACTATGTTACGTTCTCCTGGTTCACCCTTAAAGTCACTTTGACACCCTTAAAGTCGTTTTGAGACTTACGTGGCCTTTCCAAAGGTGGGTCGCCCATTATAATCAATAATACTTTCTTCTGGCACACTGTGACAGAATAAAAACAAAAAAAATTGATTGATCCTTAAACTATCGTGAGATATAATTAATCGGTTAAACTCACATGTATTTAGTTCCTACGCACGTCGCGTTAGCATGGGTACAGTGCTTGATAATGGAGACCCAGGCTCTCGAGACTATGCGATAAGCAAAAAGTAATAATGTATTAAAGTGGCATCATCATCATATCAGCCGAAAGACGTCCACTGCTGAACATAGGCCTGCTACAGGCCTAGCCAAGCTGCCTTTCTGCAATCGTATACTCGTAAGCGATAAATGTATGAGAATGACAGATTCGGACGAAAAGTCACTTTTCATACCACCTATTCGAATACGGGACTTTTCTTCCCGGCTAGCAGGGATCAAAGTGGCACTTTTTTGTTCAAGGACTTTCTATTGCCAGCCTAAAAAAATACAATGAAATATGAAAATAAACAGTACGTTATTTTCATATTTCATTCGTATAATTGATAAAAATTTCTTCGGAATCAATTATTTGCATAAATATTAAATATGTGATATATCTTTTATTTTTCTCATAGGTGGTGTGAAAAGCAGTATGTGTAACACGGTATCAAAATTATTTGGGCGTTAACGCTTGAATCCTTCATTACGCTCAGGATTCAATATACGCCCACGCCGGAAATATACCATTTTGATCCCTTGTGACACAATCTACTATTCCATATATTATTATTGGCCAGGCATGTTGCTGTCGGAATTGACTTCTGGTTCCGAATCTTCAGACGTACCTACCTTCCTTCTACTTAACATGTTGTATATTGATATTTTTCAAGTGTTGGTTTGGCCCTTGTTATTGATTATCTATTTTTAATAGCAATAACCAAAACTTGCTTTTATATTCCTAGGTATAAAGAAAGTGTGATTTATTAGTAATAAACTTTTAAAGATAATTAGAGACCTGATTTTCCCTAGATGAAATTATCAGCTAGTTAAAAATATCACCGTGCTTTTCTCAAGTCATACTCGTAACAAAAATAGGACTTGCATCTGACAAAAACGTATTACTATTTATTGAAAAGCAGCCCTTGTAAAGTAGAAAATATACAAAAAAATGGAGTTTGGATTCATAGTTTGGAAGCCTAATGTTAAATTTAGATTGTTTAAAGACTTGTTACTCAATAACATTGTAGTAAATTCTGGTTTCTGTTTACAGATCCAGTGACAGATGACTTAACAGACGAAATACAGTTTTCTTTATATATAAAGCGTCCAGACAGGGGCCTTTAAAGGTACAAACAACACTTGGACAATATTATGTTAAATTGTTTTTTATAACGCAATACAACAACCCGTTTCAACAACTGTGAGAAATCACGGTATTTTTTGCGAAATAAAACCTAGCAAATGAATTGTGTAACAAAAGATAAATCAATTTATTTAAGAAGTTGATGGAATATCGTATCGTCTTATCGTAATTCAATAAAACTCATTCACAATTATTTTTATTCACAGACGCAGATTCCTATGAAGAATACAAGAAAAATGAAAATCAGACGTCAAACAGAGATTCCAGAAAAGACGAAAAGCAAGAAAGAGAGGCGTCTTCCAGCCATCGAGAAAAGGATAGGGATACTGAACGATCTAAAAAAGATGATCACAGAAGTCGTAGGGATAAAGAGGACTCCAATGGAAGACATAAACAGGAAAGAAAATATCGGAGCAGGTCAAGAAGTAACGAATCCAGAAATAGAAGGAAACATAAGAAAAGGTATAGCAGTAATGACTCCATAAGCTCAGAAGACGATAAAAAGACAAAGAAGAAAGAAAAACGCCACAGTTCTGACACAAGTGATTCTGATGATCACAGAGAGAGACGGAAGACGGACAAAAAGAGAGATATTGATAAGAAACGAAAGGGAAAGAAGAAGAAGCGTGATAGGGACCGCTCGCCTAATTATAGGAAACATAGGAAATAAGATTGTGGAATAAATCATGATTTACATATACTGCAGTTTTCCGTAACTACCCAGACGTAAAATCATGTAAAAAACCATTCATTTGCTAACTCCATTACTTCCCGATTATAGGTAAATTCACCAAAGTTTTTATTTATTTTTTTTATTTTAAAGTTGGCATAAATGCAATGAATGACATCTATCATTGTGTGTAATGTGTAATGCTCGGCGGGCTGAGCTGTTTTCATACTAAATGACATTTATCACGTGACATTTAGTATGAAAACAGCTCACCCGCGTCGAGCATTGGTTAATGTGTTGATTATGATGAGGCTGTGTTTGGAAATTTTCACTTTTTTTTAGGGACACCCAATTAGCGTGAAATTAAAAAATCTTAATTGCAGTCAGCTTTCTAACGACAGCTAAGTACAATATCTTTAGAAATTTAAACTCGATCGGCGGTTTTATATTACAAAATGGCTTAAAGTTTGTAAAATGGACACCAAAACCGAATTATTACCGAAATGTAGTGCTTAATTTTATTGTCGTTACAAAGCTGACTGAAATTAAGGTTTTTTTTTAACTTCACGCTAATTAGGTGACCCAAAAAGTCAAAAAGGCCGTTTGATCGTTTGTCGTTATTGCCGTCAGGTTGTAACAAGTAATTATGCAAGTACGAAAGTGACGAGTAGCAACGATAAACGGTAAATGCACGACCATGTTAAGCCACCTGTATCTACTGTCATTTTGATATCCACATAGATAATATTTTCTGTCACTTAGCTCGACACCTCGCTCGAGTCATTAATAGGTGTCATTTGTATGGAAACACATCCTCGCACATCTCCGGTGGAAACGCAGCCTTACTCCATCCAACACGTCCATCCGCACGAGGTGTTATGCATAGACCTATAGTAGACGTGAATTCGAATTTGTAACTAATTTGAAACTGAAACTAAATTACATTTTGGCTCCCAAAAATGTACGCACTTAGCGGCTGGTCGACCACCTGGCCGAATATACTGTACTAGATTATTTAACTAGAAGTTAGCCAGACAGCCATTACGGCTAGCCCTTAACCTTTTGACTGTCTAACGTCGAAGGAATATGCTGAGCTCTGCTGATGTCCGGACATCACGCGTACGCGATTATTTAAGTGAAATTGAACTTTACGGCGTCCCGCGTAAATTCATACTGCATTGGAGTAGGTTTCGGTCCGTGCCGTCATTGGAGTCGTAGTTACGATTTTCCGTTGTCGTTACGGCCGACTTTGGCGGTCAAAGGGTTAAGTGTATACCTTAACCTTCATATTTTTAAAACTAAAATTGGATCTAAGGGCGTTCGTACCGTTCTGAACGCCATCTCGCGAAGACAAATTGCACTTCTAAGCTACATCGCCAACAGAAAGTGTCACAATTTCGTAGTCCTAGGACTGCACTAACCCGTACAGAAATTAGAGAAACGTTACCTATGAGTTGCACGTAGGTATAT
>JALPQI010019559.1:0-19239 GCA_025490895.1 Thaumatotibia leucotreta | reverse complement strand
TTAGGGATGATGGCAAGAGACCTGATGGTGTGTCTTTGGTTCCTTGGAGCTTGGGACGGATGTTGGTATGGGATGCTACTTGCGTAGATACCCTGGCACCGTCCCATCTTCAACGAACTACGTTTAAGGCAGCCGCTGCGGCTGAAAATGCCGAATTTTTAAAACGTAATAAATATAAGGGCCTCGGCAAAGAGTACGATTTTGTACCGTTTGGCGTAGAAACTTTAGGTTCTTGGGGCCCCAGCGCACGCAAATTGTTTGCTGAGATCGCGAAACGTCTGGTTGATGTAACTAGAGACCGAAGAGCTGGCGACTTCCTCGCACAACGCATCAGTATTGCGATACAGCGAGGAAATGCCGCCAGCATCCTCGGTACAATGCCACAAGGGCCAATCTTAGATATAGGTTAGGTTAAGTAGATTAGTTAGATTTAATCTATGTACATAAATTGTAGTTTTGAAAATAAATATATTAAAAAAATATCCCCTTGATATCTGAATCGTCATCGATGTAAAACCACTTTGCCACTAACAAAATTAAGATATTGCTGCTTGAGATATAAAGCTTTGTCTTTCCGGAAGGGCGATGGTTAAACTTTTCATTGGAAATGCTCGCCTTTTCCGTTCTTTTAGTTCTAGAACCTCGCTTTGCGGTTTCTGAGAGGAAAGTTAGAGTTTTTCATATATCGAGGGTTGCGTGGAAATCCGATAAGTCGAGATAATTTTTCATTTAAATGTCAACCTCACGTAAGTTCGTATTACAAAGAACGGTTTACGCGACTTATCGGGTTCCACCGGGCAACCCTCAATATATGAACATTCTTATTATGGTTTTAGATTAGAACTACGTTTAAATGTTAATGCTACTATATTAGAGTCTGGCTAATGAAATATTGCCCCAACTTTTGGCGGGAAATTCAAAAAATCCGAGGCTTGTCACACACCCAGCCCTAGATTTTTGAATTTCCCGCCAAAAGTTGGGGCAATATTTCATTAGCCAGACTCTATGTTAGGTTAATATGTGGCAGACCGGCATGTAAAGCTGTCAATGCTGTTTTTGACAGGGAAAGTAACTCAGGCGTTTGTACTATTATTACCATAAAGTTAGAATCCGCGCTAGCGCTTAATAGAGAAAGGAAGCGTGTGAAAGGGAAGCCACCAGTCATACGACTTTTATACGAGTGCAAAAGAGATAGAAAACAATCCCAAAAGCGTACCCACTTTCGAAGTGACATATCAGCCGTATCAGCCTTCTTGACGGAGACTGTTATTTAAAAGTGATTTTATATTTAATTCTAGTAAGAAGTCAATTTACACAAATAATTAAACCGATATGGTATCGTTTAGTGTAAAGGATTGCCCTGTTACCCACCGAAGAAATGACGGCAAACACTTGTTTCACAGGTAAATATGATTTGCCGGTTAATTGTTTTCAAACGATATTTTGTCGATTTAGTAGCATAAATCGTGTAAGTTATCACTTTCTAGCATTAATTGTTAGTTGTCCTATCACTGTGCGCTAATAATTTATCACAACAGTTAATATTAAAGGATATTTTGTGTAAAAATATAAATGGTCACGCTACGCTAGAGCTTGACTAAATGTTAAACTACCAATATCGATATTCGTTCGATAAACATACCTAATCAGTCTATTACATTACAAATGCCGTCATATTCTCAGATTTTAAGTACGAATGTGTATTTAACGAACTTGTATGTTTCGTGAGATTTTTTTGATAATATACGATTTTTATTATTTGTGTTAAATTTAAGGGATACGCCAGATGCTAAGTTCACACACGTTTGCAACTTGTAATTCGACACCCTCAATTCACATTGTACTATAAAACTTATAGCAAAAAACGAAGATAAAAAATACCATGTTGTCGATAAAACAGTCAAACATCGATAGATAATTGCTCTGTTGTAATAGGCAACCCTGTTCCTGACCACACATAGACAAATTTACGCACACACTTGCGTTTCGTTTTTGGTTATGCTTTTAATCGTTGTCGATCATTTTTTGTCATCTTAGTTCTGTGATTATTACTACGCCTTACAGGCATAAATGCCAACATATACGAATTTTAGATTAAAAGATAAAATTAGTCATTCCTATATTTAATTCCTTTTATCGATATCGGATGAGAACTTATACAGTGGTTAAGAGAGATCAGCAGTCTTGTGAACGACGTCGGCTGTCGTTAGCATTGGTTTACATAATCTTTTCTCTGCGAAACATTGTATTCTAATATTTTATTATATTCATAGTTATCGTGAACTAAAACCACCTAAACGTGAATACCATTAAATAGGAAAAAATAATACGCCCATCACCGTATTGCAGTATTTATGTTTTGGCACAAACGTATCGAAAGGCAAAATAGTTCAAACTAGAAGCAACAGTAGGCACCTGCATATTCTAATACAATTCCCCCAAGTCGGCAGCCTACTTTGACGCTTTTGATTGTCGTCAGCCGCTGCGCTCGGAAACTTGTGCACTGAAAAAGACTGCTGGCGCGGCCTCCGTCTGGCTGAAGTTCCTCGCATCCACGCCACCGACGTCTTTTGTACCCCTCTCAAAGGAAACGCAATTTAAACTACATGCGGGCACGGCAAATATTCAAATCCCGCCCGCCCCAACTCTTCCCGCGGCACCGCCCAGACCCAACATAACAATTAAACAAATCCTGATTAAACAAAATTTTATTTCCTTCTTAAATATGCAGATCGTTAAAACTCTGTAATTGGGGTTTAAAACATCGGACGTATAGCTATCACCGAATGCCAACTCGGCAAACGGATTAACATAAATTTCATATTTTCTCTAATACCTTAATGATCTTCGAAAAACTCGTCTGAGATAATGAAATTTGCCACTGATTCAAATTCAAGCAAATTTGTCTGTATGAACAGAATTGGTTGTGATTGTCTTTTAGAAGAAAGTGTCACCAAAGTTTCAGGTAATTATTAATATTAAATGGCTCAAAGAGATAAATATTTTGATTATTATTTCTTCCTTGCTCGTCCTCGTCGCCTCAGCGTATACACCGTGTTTTTATTGATTTCCGTTAAATAAGACAGGTTATTTGGGACATTAATAGAAGTTGCATAATATATCGGCTTTTGTTAAATTCGTAAAAATTTTTTTTTTTTCGTTTTCATACATAATAATTGAAATAGCAAGTGTGAGATAACCTTAAGAATAAGATCTCAGGTGACTGCACATGTCAAAATAAGTTTCATTAGGATGTAATAAAGGTTGCAATTCACTTGTTCAGTCATTAAACTTATTTTTTTAATAACTCAATAACAGTAAGAGTTAAGGTACTAGTTTCTTAGAAAAATTGATTATTTTTGACCTAAATAAGCTTCCCTTTAATTTAACGGAAATCAATAAAAATACGGTGTATTATAATTATTAAATATCTCATCGTTCTATGTTTTGTTTGACTGATTGACGAAGTTCTGACAGTGAAGTTTATGCCTAACTACATGAAACTCATGTCTTAAGAATCGACAGAGACGACAATAAAAGTCCAAGTAAGGTAAGTTACCTACTGTATATCATTTCACAGGGGAAGTTGCGGCAGTAGAAGTTGGTGCCAGCTGAACTCGACTCAAGAATAATGACGGGCACTGTGTTCCCGGTCGCTTTACCGTTATTGTTGCTTGTCGCCATAATTTAAACGACTAAACTGGCATATTTACATAAAAATACAGTTCATAAAGTTCTGCTTCATCAGTTTGTTTTATAAATGGCACGCTCTGAGCACAACGCAACACTTATTTGTCATTCTGTGATACCGCCGGACGATTCTGCAAAATATTTTGATAAATGACTGTCGTTCTTGAATGGATGAAACAAATTATGTAATAATAATAACTCCAAATTGTAAGTAAATAAAAAATGTGCAAAAACAACTACATTTGGAGTTTTTAAACGTAATGAAACTTATAATTTTACAAATGTATTGATTATTTCGGGGGAGGCCTATGTTCAGCTGCGGACATGTATCGGCTCATATATTATGATGATGATGATGATTGATTGATTGGTTTTATTTTAGTGTCTATTATTTAGCTATTAAACGTACTTACTCGTACATACGTTGTATACTTCTCGAGCGAAAATAAGCCCCATTGAGTTTTTTTACTGTAATTTTAGAAATATGAATATTATGCAATAAAATAAATATCACTCTTTTGTTTAACTTTAATTACTGTAACGATTCTTAAATAGTACGTGACGACGTGACGTGTGAGTACACGTCGGGCTTTGGTCGCGGATACTCCATGATGAGGATCCTCTAAATGGATCGAAACATGTCGAGCAATTATCGACTTAAATTACGTGAATAACCCGTGTGATAAAATAAATATTTAAATATGTTTGAGTCTCACGTTAGTTATAATTCTAAAAGATTCTTAAATAAATAAATAAAACTCACTTATTTAGATACGCTTCATATAGGTACTTAAATAAAGTAGCAGTCGAGAAATGGCCCAATATTTATTGTAATTATAATTATAATTAATTTTAATTCATTTAAATTTTAATATTAACCTTAAGTATAAGATATACTAACACGCTATAGATTGTAACTTATCCGAAATAAAATTTTATTCATTCATTCATTCATTCAAATGGCCATTATTTTCATTTGAGTACCTAGTATAGGTATACACAGGGTGGAACAGAGCGATGGTATTTTAAGATAATGGTGAATCGTTTACCCTAATATGTTAATTTTTTTCCTATAAATCATGCCAATATTCTTTGTTGTTTTCGAAATAAAGATGAGCACAAAAACACAGGCACATTAAAATTTCCCAACAACAGTCATTCAACAGTCGAATCGAGTACCGTGCTTATAACACTATTGTGTACAATACTTTTTCCACGAGTCAATAAAAAAAGTAAACAAATACAAACATTGAAATAAATACGCTGAAACGAAGTGCAGATCCTGAGGTGGACACCCGTTGATGTCTTTTTTGCTGGCACGTGATTGGTCAATTTTATTTCAGTTGCCTACAACGTTGGCTTATGAGTTCATTATAGTTGAGTTGCGAACTCGACGTAAATGTAGGTATATTATGTAAAAATATTATAATACAAATGTCCTAGTGTATCTACCTCATTCTGGTGTAATAATATTCCGTGCTATATTTATAAGCAAATAATTTCGAGTACCTATTTTTGCGCATGATTGAGCTAATTGAATCTCGTATCCTCTTAATTAAGAACGAAAGGTGAATGTTATCTCATTAAAATGGATTTGGCTAAGAATAAATAACGAGTATCTCCTTGTTGTTACCTGCTCTCTCGCAAGACGTTTGTTAATTGATCTTTGCATTGGACTTTTACGAGTAAAAAGGTTAATTGAAGTTTCGAATCCGAATTAAGGCTGTGACAGTTAAAGCGCTAAAGTAATTAATGTTAAGCATTTTCATACAGTACAGTCAACCATAACTGAGTATACAAATTTTCATTTTATTATTGGAATAAGCCGAAAAACTGTAAATATGTTGTCGGCTCTACAATTAATCGGCTGGAAACTTTCGTAGCGTCGAATTACTTGTGAAAACTTTCCATTTTGTCAGCCTCCGTAGCTTAGTTGGTAGTGACCCTACCTACGAAGCTGGAGGTTCCGAGTTCGAATCCCGGCGAGGGCATTCTTTGTGTATTAATTTATCACAAATTGTTGTTCCTTGGTCATGGCTGGTACCCACATCACAAGCTTTAATTGAGCTTACCGTGGGACTAGGTTGCTTTGTGTAAGATGTCCCAAGATATTTCCATTAGCAAGACTCAAACGTACGTGATAGCTTGATAATCACAGAGTATTTCTCATTCAGATTTGTTAAACTAGTTGTACACAGCCATGTACATAAAAACGTTACCTGAACTTAATTTTCTATATTTTTATACAGTGTGTTAACATGAGACTGGCTTTTATTGAAACCGAGGAATGCGATGTAGATTTTTAGCCAGACCGTGAACATTATTCGATTCAAAATGCTAATTTTAAAAGTAATTAACTTTCTAAGAAAAGTTAATTGAGAAGCAATGTACTTCAAAATGAATCGTTAATTTGCACTTGACAATGACAGATCGCAGCCACTCATAACGTTTGACAACTACGCGTACACGCGTTACATTGATCGTTCGGAGGAACTAAAATTAACTGTACGGTCAATTTAATTATTTCTCAAATGTTAATAATTGAAAACGATTGCTAGTAATGCGTATTATTACCCATTTTCGTTAAAGCCTGGGTCATGGTAACACACTGTATATGAATAGAAAACTCGGGGTAGGGGCTACTTCACAAATAACTATCAAAATATGGGAATTCCTTCTTTGCTGGCACATGATTGGTCAATTTTATTTCAGTTGCCTACAGCGTTGGCTTATGAGTTCATTATAGTTGAGTTGCGAACTTGACGTAAATGTAACCAATCCAATTTGTCGTTATTCGTTGTCTAAATCTTTTAAAATATTGGGAACGAGCATATAAATTGACGATGGTATTTATAACCACATTTATCATTATTAATTTTATTGCACAGTTTTAAATAAGTAGGTATACCTTACCAATCGTCAGTGGAATCTAACAAAAATATAAACAAATATGGCTGACTTTCCATATAATTTAACATCATCAGCCTGTGATAGTCCACTTCTGGACGTAGGCCTCTCCTATTAACTATGTGTATACATAGACGCATTAGGAGGTAAATGCCCATAATCGCCACGCTAGGCAAGCGGATTGGAGATCGCAGTAATGTGTCCACTATGACGACGCTGCTGCCCATCATCAATATTTTATCAAAGAACGGTCAGTGACACTTTTATCCCTTAGTCGACTCTTACGACACCCGCAGGAGGAGTTGGGGTGGTGACAAATTTATTCTTACTGCCGTGCCGTCACCACACGGCGATATAATTTAACGCCTTTGACATATATCGTGAAACACGTTCGCAGATATATTTTTACGTTAATACTAATAAATATCTAAACTATACATGTGTGTTAACTCAAGATTTAAAGTTCGTATTCCTTCCCCTTGGAGCATGGCCAAAGGCTATTTAACTTATAACAGGCAGCAAATACTCGAGAAATTCGACCCATGTCCGCTAAGCTGGAGTGGCCAAGTGGTTTAGGCATCCCGCATCAGCCGTGAAGGCTGGACGTGGGTTCAAATCCCACCTCTGGCGTTGGTAAACTCTGAACTTTTTCTTTGGTAAATGACATCTAATAGGTTTTTATATTTTTTAACGCTTCTTTATAGCTAGACGAATGAAGTTTTAACTAGTTGTCGACTTTATTAAACAGAAAAGTTTTTATATACCAACGCAAAACAATGTTCATTATAATTGCGATTTTGCCGCGCATTCGGCCGCAAGAGAATGCCTTCAGGCGAGTGCACCTGGCGCCTATTTATAACGCTTAGAGTTGCCTGCAGTGGGAACCAGTATAAAGATTTTTGGTTATGTGACGTTAATGACCTTCGTAGCCTAGATGATAATTAGCTTGCTTACTAAACTAGAGGTTTAAAGCCTACTAAGGTTTGAACACGGACTTTGTTCCTGAGTTTTGTGCATTCGTATGTATTTTTTATATAATACAAGAATAAGTGTATTGATTTAAACTTTCACGATTATCACTCATATTTTACAGACAAACGGGTCTTAATCGCGTAAACTTACGTTTAATTATATCCTGACGTTTCGGGCATGACGTTACACCCGTGGTCGCAGGCAGACTGGCGAGAGAATGTATCAACACCTTCGAGCTGCGCGGGTTTTTCGAACTACCCGCACTTGATCTTGATTATTCACTTCTAGGCTAGGGTTGTCACTAGGCCTACACACAACACTCACAACATCCAATGGCTTTAAAATGGATGTTTCACCACGCTTACATTTGTAAATCACGGGATTCCACGCGGACGAGATTCCTTGTCCCTCATTTTGATTAAAATTCCGATGTTTCTTAATTTCAATAGCTTCACGTACTTTTCGGCTATGATGTATACGCTCGGTTGAGAGGACTGTCGGGTTATGGAGCTCAATCCAGTGGTTAGGTCCGGACTCCAACAAATGCTCGGCCACAGCAGACTTATTCGTTTGACGCTTTTTAACAGCCGTGATATGTTCCTTGACCCTTTCCGCTATGGTGCGTTTGGTTTCCCCAATATAGGAACTACCACAGCTACAATCGATCTTATAAACGCCCGGTGTGTGATAAGGTAAAACATCCTTAGGCGACCTTAGATGACCTGCCACCTTTGATAACGGCATGTAAACGGTTGGTATGGAATACTTATTCAAAAGCGTACCTATTTTGTCCGTTACACCCCTGACATAAGGCAAAAATGCTGGTCGCCTTGCAACATCTGGATGTTTCTTCCTCGGTGTTCGTCTGGGTTGCCGTCTGTTCATTATGTAGCCATTTCTCTTCAGAACCTCCTGAACGTGCGATAACTCAATTTCTAGAAATTCAGGGTCACAAAGATCATGTGCTCTGTTCTTTAGAGAATTAACCACAGACTGAAGCTGGCGGGGGTGGTGGTGAGACAGAGCGTTCAAATACCTGTCAGTGTGTGTGGGCTTCCTATAGACAGTGTGCGCCAAAGAACCATCATCTCGACCTATCACCTTCACGTCCAGAAAAGGCAAACTGCGCTCCGATTGTAACGTCATGCCCGAAACGTCAGGATATAATTAAACGTAAGTTTACGCGATTAAGACCCGTTTGTCTGTAAAATACAAGAATAAGTGTGTTTCGTAGGGCCCAGATACCGATAGATTGCCGAGATATGACATGCTTAGCAGGTACAAGCTAGACTCTGCAAGAAAAAGAACTCACGGAGGTCGACTTCAGAGACGTCCTGCGGTTCTGTAAGAAAATTGGAAGGCTAAAAGGAAGTATTGGGAGAACGCCACCGGAACATTAACCTGCACCGTACACTCGACCAATCAGTTACCACCCTAGTCAACTCTACAACCATGTCACCGTGACAGGATTCTTACGATTTGGTAGTACGAGATTCTTACGATTTGCTTTATAGTGTTACTTTGACATGGTTCCCGAATGGCCCAGGGTTACGCCTACGAGGTAAGTTGTTCCCAATTTCTTTTATATTTTACGTATAGCTATTACCGAACTTGTAGTCACGTTTATAATGGTTTCGAGGCTATGAGCACAGAAAGCGGTACTAACAGCGTGATATTCTGCCTCGATACACCAATTTTCCGTACGGGAATTAACTTGCGATCATTTGATTAATTGTTTATTTTATAATTCCCATCGAAACGATGATCAATTTATTTACAACACAAAATTGGGTTACTGATGCTTATCAAATTCAATGTATATAATTTAAATTCCTATCAAACTTCTTCGCCAACATTCACATTTTTCTAAAAAATACATTCCAAAAATTACAGACTGTTGAACTCGAAGTTTCAGCTTGATGAATAACCTAATGGATATTTTCTTTAAATTTGAAATACTTAAACCATTCGGTTTGAACAGCGTTGTCGTCACGTTTCTATGGTGTATACCTATTGCTACTGAATTTTGTAATGGTAGGGAACCCTTCGTGCGCGACTAGCACTTGGCCGGTTTTTATGACGCATTTCGTTACAAAGAAAGAAGAAAAGAAAGAAAGAAAAACGTTTATTCGAGACAAGAACACAGTACAAACAAAACAAAACAAAACAGTAAACATGAAATTTTGTCTCGAAATGGCCAAAACTCAGCATTATGCCAGCAGAGCCAGCGCTGGTCTTCCGTTTTGGCCATTTGAGCTAGACACTGACGATACCGAAAAATGTATACACAAATCACAAATTATTACACACAAGAACTTAAAAATAAATAAAACATAAAAAACATAAAACAAGCGGGAAAATGCTATCGGCTACAACGTAGCGCTACGAGGGTAGCTTTAGTAGTGAATCGATTAACTTACGAAATCGTCGTTGATGTTAGGTGTTCATTTCATTACAATACAAAAACTCTTTATTGCACTTCAAAGATACATACAGAACAAATAAAAAAATAAAAAGTTTGAAAGAGGTAAACAAAATGCGACCTTATCTCTAAAGAGCGATCTCTTCCAGACAACCAGAATTTCATAATGACTTATTTAATGAGTAAGTAAGCAGAGTTTGTATCGTTATTTAAAAATATCGAATAAAAATTGGTAGTCTCAGCTCAGCTGGTAGATAATGCTCTTCTACGAAACTGGGTGTTCCGGGTTCGAGTCCCGGCGAAGGAATTCATTTATGCGTTTATCAATTTGTGATTTCGTCTGGTTTTATTTCAATGTATTTAGTACGTGTATGTATATCTATCACTTATACTATACATATATAGTACCCACGACACAAGATCCGCCCTTCCGCTTTTATTGCTAACGTTTGTCGTGCCATGCGTTACTTTCACCCTTACATACAAGTTTGAATGTGATTCATATACGGTAGGTGAAGGAAAGGGAAACATAATAAACCTACTTTATGAGAACTGAGTTTACCTTTTTCAAAAATGTACTACTGCTGATAATCAACGAGGCATTGATCCCTATGAGATTTTTTTTCTAAATTGTAAGCAATCGATGCTATCAGAAGCCAGATAAATATATAAATATAATATCTCATAAGAATATGTAATATTTGCCGACAAATTACATTACCTATTCAAAAAAGTTGTCAACAAATTGCTTTCAACAGTCTCAACAGCCATGTTTGTGGCTGTCTGATTGTTCTTTAACCTCCGTACCTACCTTGTACAAAATCGTATAAAATAACCGCACCGCTCACTTGTATGTAATTGCCAATCCGTACTTATTTATATTTGGAATTCACATTGGAAACGCAAATAGCGGCGATGGGATGCGTGGGCGAGCAGGGCAGCGAAGTGCGACGCGAGATTAAAGGCTTTACTCGGCAGTAGCCAAACAAATTGCCCATCTAATGGGCGCGCGGCGTGAGCCCGCCGCGATTTCATCCGGCTATCGCGCTGCCAACCTATTAAAGCCTATCCATGACCTCCAACCATCCCACATTAACCCTTGAGAAATTCCACTGGTGCAAGCGAGACGCAACACCAGGGCAATTTTAGTTTCAGCAGCACGAATCCGAGATAGCTGGTGATAGTCCTGCCCACATTTAAGGGGTTGAACACTTTTTTAGGCTTGGTTTGATTAGATTCAAGCCGGCTTTGGCGATCCAGTGCGAACTTAGATTAGTTTTCAAAAGGATTTTAAAAGTTACATCCTTTTTTATTAAGCGACATATTTTCACGCGCGAAGCGGACCCAATCCCGCTTTTATTCGTTCAAAGTACGATATCTTCTCGAGGAAATAATAGAGTACACTGATACAAACGGGTGCAATCGAAGGCGGGACAGGAAATAGGTGCGCGGGCCGTATGGACTTCATCAGCTCGTTAAACTACAAAGGGATCTGATCCTTTTCTCCTTTGTCTGGCGCTTGTAAGCAAAAAACCTTGTAGTTTCCGTTCATATTGCAACACATCTCTAGTGCACGTAATAATGAGCTGGTTTTAAGCAGAGGCAGGCGAGCAGGGATGTTTGACTACAACATCATTAAACCGCTTGTTGTTAAGTGTCATAGGTAGTAACTAATATAAACTAAATAATAGGGGAAAGTAAACAGAATAAGATTTTTCATAAGTGCTCGGTTTATATTTTACAAACTTTTTTCCATTCATTTGTCCAATGTAATTTTGTAAGTTGTATTTGATAGCGATTGATCTGAAATTTCGTTTGGAGATATAAGTTGGTCGACAAATATGTAATATAATGATATCATAGAGTTTGTTTTATGATGGATTCGGAAGGTAAATATGATAAAAATGATAACCAGGGCTCGGAGTTGTCATCGCACGGTAAGACTAATAGCAAGCTATGGAGTCGACATTTGCCATAAATCTAAAATTTAAAATACTCATACTCATTTATAAAATTTATCTTTAAATGCCTTTATAGCTGTGGTGTATGATAAATAATAATTTTCCATATTAAAATTTAATTATTATCTAAATTCATACTCATACTCATTCATTTAATTAAGAACGAAATTAAACTATACAAATAAAATGAATCATTTGAATAGAAATAAATAAAAAAAATAAAACATTATTTTCGTAATGTGCTCCTAGTTTGCAATATCCATAGAGCTTGCAGATACCGGAATGAGTGCTTCAAAATCTTGACAAGGTACGGCAAGTGTAATTGTCCATCCAAAATAACAATTGTAAAACGAGTAAATAATGGCAACTTTGTCCATATTTTCTGGGGTGAAACTGGTTCTATATTGGTTGAAAATCCACTTGTGACTTGAAAAAGATCGTTTTAAGTCAACGAAAGTTAGCGTAGCATATTCTAGAACTCGCTCAAATTGTTCAGTACTTGCCATGTGCCTTAAGTTGATGAAGTCCGGATTTCTATTGAGTACACTTTCCAATTTATTTTTAACTGTAACCGAAAATTGACAAAAATTGTCTTAATTCGTCTAATATTTGAAAACTTTGCTTAATAGGTATAGTAGTACACTGCAATTTTGTAATTGAATCAACAATAAGTTCAAAGTTATCTTTTATACAACTTAGCTCGTTTTGCATATTACCGTTTAATAGTACAGTTTGGGCGTTTAAAATTGCAATGGCATCTTTACTGTTCAATGAGGAAATAATATTTGTAATTTTTTTGTAATGAGTTGCATAATAAAATGCAGCCACTGATTGACACTGATACGTTATGACTGCCAGCAAATATACTTATCAATTTTATTAGCGGTCAGTACTCCTTTATAGATCATTTTCAGCATACTTTGTATAATTGTAAATGTTGAAATATTCAAGTAAAAAAAAAAAATTGTAATCTGATATAGAAAAAAAAATTATATAATTTTATTGGGTATTAAAATATGTAATAACTTATGCACGACCGCTATAAAGGCATTTTAAGATAAATTAAATAATGAGTATGAGTATGAATAATATTTTAAATTTATGGCGAATGACGACTCCATAGCTTGCTATTAGTCTTACCGTGCGATGACAACTCCGAGCCCTGATGATAACATAGGTACCTAATGTAGTAAGGATTTTCCATAATATTTTAAAGCAAAGCAAACTTTAAGCCCTCGTATGCCTTGACATGGAACCGTGTATGAAAAACTGTTAGAAAAAAATCCAGCACCTGAGAGGCTAAACTGGCTCTTGGCGTGAAATTCACAAAAAAACAGATTTCATTTTAAAAACTTCGGCTTCAAAATTTCTCTAATAATTTTCTGTAAGACTGCACTTATTTGTTTATGGACATCGCATTGAAAACAAAAACGTATCCCACTCATTTGTAGCAAATAGGACTACCAAATCCTAAAAGAGCAATACAGAGGCGTTTAGTTTTTGACCTTCCACTCAACCGGCAGCAACGATGAAACCAGTAGCGATCTAGATTTATTGACTGGGCCTACACGTCGCACTCATAAATCTGGAGGCGTTAGCAGCTCACGCTGAAGTGCCCATGGCACGTATCGGCCCGCTATCACTTATGGCCATGACATACAGCACTTTTGTCTGTAGTATCATGACTTTGCATGTGTTGGTTACGTTAGGTTTTACTCGATACAAAAAGCATTCTTTCGCGCTCGCACTGATTTGGAGCGAGCGCGATGGCCTGCTCTACGTATCGAGCGAAACGTAAAACCTAACGTTGCCGATACTTTCTAACTCATGGTACGGTTACTGGTACCAATTCAACGCATGTTTATTTAAAGGCCGTTTTTGAACTTTAGACAGTTTTAGTGTTGATGTATTGGCTGACTTGTTTGAAATCGATACTGTTTTTTTCGATGTCCCTAGTACTAAGGCTCTGCTGTCTGCCTGTCCGTCTGTCACCAAGCTGTACCTATCTCGTGAACTATGATAGTTAGGTACATAGATAGTTGGAATTTTCACAGATGCTGTATTTCCGTTGCCGGGATAACAACAAATACTAAAAGATTAAAGAAAATAGATATTTAAGGGGGTGCCCATAAAACAAACGTGATGTTTTTGCTCTTTTCGTACGGAACCCTTCAAACTTGCGAGTCCGACTCGTGCTTGGCCAGTTTTTATTCCTATTTCATCGTACGTACAATATACAAACATGATGATACAACTTAAAAGCTTATTTTAATCACTTATTCATCGAATATAACTAAAAATATTTTGCATTGAGATGTAATTGTTGACATAACTGTTCTGCCGTCACTTTTTTCTAAACCTCGCAATATATCGCCATATTGGATTTCTGTAGTGTAATACGAGTAGTATAGTTTCTGGAGATTCTAGTCGGTTGGTTGCAAAAAATGTTAGTAATTAACTTAATCAAAACAAAATAGCGTCCATATTATGTTACGAAAGTTAATCATACAAACTATAATAATATGGCACTTATACTCTGCCAACTGCCCTTTGGCAGTATAAACAGGTAACAAATCAAAAAAGTAGGCGCGTATTGTTGATCACAAATGGAAAATTTGATTTCGACGCCTTTTTTCACTCCCAAAAGTTGTTTCCAGTAGTCGGGATTCTGGTGGCATTTTTGAGCAGCCGATAGTCATAATCATATCGATCAATTACAGAACCAGAATAAAAGTAGCGTTCTATTTCTACCTGCAAATGGATATTTAAATGTAAACGAAGTCGTTCAAAACCAGACACTTTGGAAAAATATGACGATCTATTGCATCTATTTCTTTTATGGAGAAAATAATGACAAAACACTTATTAGCACTGAGACAGACTGAAAATAAAATTTATAAATGTTAAAACATTGAACTGAACAAATCGCTATTTAACAAGTTCAGCCACTCAGAATTCGATCGGGAAGCCCTTCGGGTTTTTAACTGCCTCGCTCGCCCTTTTTATATGAGGCAAGCGAGACAGGTATAGAACCGATAGTTTTTCTAACAGCTTACGGATTGTTCATCAATTTCCTAATATTTTTTGTAATGGACTCAGTTATGTTGACAGTTATACGACACTAAACTAATGAGGCATTACCACCAATGAGTTTTAATTTATATTAACTGACATCATTAATTATTTACCACATTGAAAATTAATTTCCAAATTTAGATATCGTTATTAAATATTACCACCTACGCGTAAATTGCCGTTTGTCGCGTCAGCTTTGCGGTCGTGGGATCTGATCGTTTTTCTATAATGAGCGCATAAATGTGAATATGTTAGTAATTAATTTTACATATGATATTCACTAAATGTGAGAATTAATGAGCAAAGTAAAATAAATTAATGCAACATGTTACGTATAAATGTATATGCATTATTACTACACCGCACCGGGATTACACCTGTGAGTTTTTACGTAAGTTGTTAGGATGGAGCTATACAAGGGAATGAGATAGTGATATTCACCTCTCATTCTTTAGTATAGCTCCGTCCTTACAGCTTACGTAAAGAACTCACAGGTGTAATCCCAGCCTTAGGTTATAGTACATTGTGCATCAAGGGAGGTAAGTACGGAATCACTAACGAGAGTGTCAGAAGCCCGACGCCGTAGGCGGAGGGCTTTTAATGACTCGAGTTAGTATTCCGCTTACCGACCACGGTCGGTAAGCGGAATACTAACGTGAAAAGTGAAATTCCCTAGGGAGTAATAGAAATGTCAGTACAGATGTAGTGAGAAATGACTTGCCTTCGGAAACGTTCGTCAACGTCATGCTGTTTCAGTCTATCTCACTGAGACTGACAGTAATAGCTGTCATGCTACTTCAGTCAGACTCGGTAACACTGCCTGAAACAGCATGTGTTTACGAACGTTTCCGAAGGCAAGTAAACTTATTTTTTTGTCGGCAAGTGTGATGAAAAACATTGTATACATCACGGTCGGTAAGCGGAATACTAACTCGAGTCATAAAAGCTAACACTATCGTTAGTAATTCCGTACTTACCTCCCTTGATGCACAATGTACTATTTTTTTCTCCTCCTTGCGTCGTAATCCTCATTGCTGAGGGTAGTGAAGCCCGCGTGGTATGAGCTTCTATCTTTTGTCCCGCCATCTGTGACTGTTCTTGGCATCGTGTAGTGCAGTGTACAGCTGGATGCCCAACGCAGAACGGACTTGATCTGTCCATCTTATTGGGCTGCGGCCTCTTGATCGTTTGCCATCAATCTTTCCAGTTACGATAAGTTGCTCAAGATAATGACCCTCTTTCCTTGCTATATGACTGAAAAACTCCCGAATTCTTCGCAGACAGATAGTTGATAGCCTGGTTTTGACACCTAGTTCGCGTAAGATAAGATTTTTTTTTAAATTACGAGACTACAATTTTTTATTTGTTCAATCAAATTTGCGCTGCCAGTGCAGTGACACATGACGTCAGGTCGTGTACAGTAGGCGTATTTTTATTATCGATTATCGACAACAAATTGAAGTCATTTTTTTTATAAAAAAATAGTCATAAGTGGCCATTTTTAAGTAGTAACTCTACGTGGCACTTTAAGGTTGGGCCAAAGATGGGTTAAATTACTTACGCGAGATCAAGGTAAGATTATGCATTTGGTAAAAAGGAAAGTCATGCATAATATTATAAATGCATAATATTGAATAGGTATTATATGATTAATATGATTAATAATTATTATCTCAGATACCTACATAGATCAAAAATGAAATCGACTTCATGATAGTATAATTAAAAACCCTACATAAGTATGTAGTACCTTGCAACTATACAGGGTGTTTTTTTTTCGACCGTTCAAATTCTACGTAGTGAATGTGTAGGTCATACTGACCAACTTTTACTATGGGGACAAAGTCGAAATCGCGAAAAAAAAAATCAGCTGTTTCATACATTTCGGCCGGCGTAATGCCGCCAATTTGTATGAAACAGCTGATTTTTTTTTCGCGATTTCGACTTTGTCCTCATAGTAAAAGTTGGTGAGTATGATCTACACATTCACTACGTAGAATTTGAACGGTCGAAAAAAAAACACCCTGTATAATATATTGCGATAATTTAATATTTAATATCGAATAAACAGTTGCTGTTGACTAACGTGATTAATTACAGTATTCTCAGTAAAAGTGGTAAAATGAACTTAATTAAATAGGTATAATTGAAGAACGAGTTAAGTTACGAGGAATTAAGACTGAGTCCTGAGTGCAGTGACGGGTTCAAGCGCCCAAGACAAAAATAGTTTTGTTCTCGAGGTATATACAGGGTTACTTTTTCACAGGTACAATAAATTTTCCCACGTAATTGGTATCGATAATAGATTACATTTATCAAATAAAATTGACTTATATTTTTTTCATTTGTTATTAATTTATCCTTCATGCAAATGTAAAATAATGGACTCACTAAAACAAGACGTCAACGGTGTGGTACGGGACGTGAGGGTGGCGGAAAGGGGTGAGCGACCTGCCGGCGCCGGCGCACGAGTTGGCAACATAGCAGTTATCTAATATCGGTGACTAGGTCACGGTCAGTCCCACGGTTGACACGTATGTGTGTGCACGCGCGCCGCATCGTACTACCTTCATTCGGAAATTGCTCGTACGAAATGGTTCGTAGTTATTTTCTCTGTGGGGAAAATACAGCGGCAGCTCAGCGGCTATAGCTGCGCTGAAGAAAGTGTGCTCCGCCTAGAAAATGCCAGTGTTATAGCCATGGCCAGCCAGGTCAACAGATTTGACCTCGTGTGACTTTTTTTGTGGTGTGAGGTGAAACGGCAGGTATGAAGAGCCCCAAAATTACGAAGACTTAAAAAATCTAATAATAAGTGCATTTGATGAACCTAAAAGTGAGAACTAAGTACAGACTCGTGTTGGGAAATATCGAAGGAAACATTCATGTGAATTAATTATGTATGAGAAATGGACTCCATTAATCTAGGTATGTTTTTTTTATTCCAATCATTGTACATAAAGTTGATTTCAAACTTTTAAATACGCCTCAATGAAGAAAATTTCTGTCGTACTTTGTAATTTTATCACGTTTCCCAGACATAATTTAAAACATTCGACAAACTTCACACACAGAAAAATTCTTTATTTTGACGATCCTAAGGATTTTGGATGAAATAAGATTTTTTTGCCGAGTCATAATTAATGATCGTTATCAACGTCCACTTTTGGTAGCAAAGTATGGTCGACAAAAAAAACAATTAACGAAGTATATTAAACATTATATATTTTACAAATTATGAGATTTATATACATATTTATAAGAAAAAATCCAAATTATAGTGAATAAATGACTAAAATTTGTTCAACAGATTTGGCTGTCAGTCGTTCACGTCGATTGGAAAAAATCCATTTTAAATAGCTAAATGACCTTTCTACGTTGACAGAAGTCACAGGAAGGAAATTTAAGTCTTTAAAATATTGCACACTATTTTTATTCACACCTTCCGGCATATCCACCTCTTTACCTTCAATCAGCTGCTGCACAACGCTTACAGTACTGTAACCCGGGTTTTTCTTTAGGACATATTTCAGTTTAAAATAAACTTCCTTGCCCTTGGGATGTAATCTCAACTTTGCCATTTTTTTTTATCAAGTCCGAGATAATTCTTAATGAACTTTTCAGTTCTAGATTTGGATCCTCCAGCAATTGAATTGACTTGGCGATAATGTCGAAGTTTGTGTCAACGAACAATAAATCTGATTTTAAATTGCGATCACGGAAAATTTTCTTGGCGTCGACAATTGTTCTTGCTTCACGTGAATCTAACGCATTGATCACAGTCCTGATTTCATTAAAATATTTGTTGTAATATGAAGCAGCATTTAACCATGTTCCCCATCTGGTTATCACTGGTCGTGGAGGAAGAGGAATGTTTGGATACATCATTCGGAATTTTTTCGTTCTAGATGGAGCTTTACGGAAAACTTTTTTTACGCAGTCTATTAATTTGTTGATTTTAGGGTAAAGACTTCTAACTTTTTCTGCGACGCGATTCAGTCCGTGTGCGAAGCATGTTACATGTGTTAAATTTGGATATTCCTGTGTAAGACATTTACCCGCCTTGAGCATGTATGATCCAGCATCAGTTACAAAAAACAGTAATTTGTCTAAGTTCTCATTATATTGATGGCCCCAAAGATCTTTAAGCGTTTCATTTACTAGCCTGGTTGTAGTTAAATAATTGGTTTCTTCTAGAACCTTTGATGCAAACAA
>JALPQI010019558.1:0-26212 GCA_025490895.1 Thaumatotibia leucotreta | reverse complement strand
CGTTCCTATTGGTAAAATGAATTCTCGTTTCGTTATTAGTCCAATCAGAATCCAGTACGATTCAATGAGATTTATTCCAATCAATCAAAATTCTACCTAAGCGGCATAGAAAATCAACGAAAACTAGCTCTAAATTTTTGACAAGGAAAATTGAACTACGTCAAAATTTCTGGTCAAAACATTCCAGCTTGTTTTGGAGGAGTAGTTTTTCACGTGGTAAAACTGCAATGTAAAAGTGTTAACGTGTCCTACCTGGAAAAATGTTCAGTGTTCTGTTTGAAAGACTGGAATAGTGCGTCTTACTGATACGTCCCGGAGCAGATCTCGGGAGTCCAGCTGGTCAGTGTTTGGCTTGTCTTTTACTTTTGGTTTATCATAAAAACTATAAGTTTTTAGAGATAATTTTCCTCCGTTTCTCACCAAGCCTTTAATATAAATAAGATTAAGACTTCGTGTTTCGTTTATCAGCAATTAGGTATATTTCAGTGTATTGAACAATCTCCTGATAAGTTATAGATTGACTCCACAGAGCACTGGCTAATAAGAATCTAGATTCAGACAGTGCACCATGTCAACTGCTAAGAAAGCCTCAAATTTATGAGTATTGTATTGGTATGTATCAACAAGTCAAGATAAAAGTCTGGTCAGTGGGTGTGATAAAATGTGTTTACCAACACTAGATGACACTGTGGCCTTCACAAGTTTATAAACAATACTTTGGAAGTTTTTAGTTTTCTAGTAAACATTGATGAATTAAAATATTCCAATGTTTATTACAGGTGCTCACACATTCAATAGATAATGAACTGTTAAAACAAATGGAAACATCTAAATCTTGTGAATTTTATTAAAATATGTCTATTTCAGCTTATTTAAAGTGTATATTTGAAGTTTCAAAGTTATCTTTCATTTCATTTACATTGAAAAAGTTAAAAGAAACATTATACTCATTTATAAAGTATGTATGTTCATGCTTCACATTAATGTATTTATGGATATCGGTTCTAAGCAAATATTATTGTTCATGCTATTACTAATTTGAAGTTTCCACCTGCAAGTGTTTATGTCTAAAACTGTGTTATTTTGTCCTAGCATTATTTTGTATAAGACTTATAAAAACTGAATGTGATTAGCTGACTTGTTACAATTCAGTTTATTTGAGATGAGATATTATATGTATAGTAAAAATATTGTCTTTTTCCATGAAAAGCTCATTTATTGTTTGGGCAAAAGTAATTTTAAATGTTATATATGGCAATTGAATTTAGTTCATATAATATTGTCTGTACGTACCTATAACTTAAATTATTTTAATTTGAATTCAATGGGTAAACATCATTCTTACAATTATTACTTAATATAATAATTGTTTATACTTTTTGTGACCCGTAAGTACCAGGATACCTACATAGACATAGAGGTATACAGATTTAAATAATTCATTCATATGGCTCTCACTGGGGGAGGCCTATATCTGGCAGTGGATGTTAGTTGGCTGATGATGATGATGGTTATGGGATGTAGAGTAGGTATTTAAGAGACATACTTTAATTTCAGTTGGGTTTGGGCTGTTATTTCTATTCATGACTTCATATTATTGTTTTAATATCCATTGAAATAATATTGAATTTCTAATTGTTGCAGGGATTATGGCTGATGATCCAGGGCATTCCATTCCAAAAACAGGTAAGTCTTGTAATATTGATATCAAATCAATGAGAATCGTAATTGACTTATTTTCAGATAATCAGGACATTCAGGACACACTCTTAACTAATAATTAAATGACATTAAATTAATTAAAAAAATTCATATCATTTATATACTTATGCAGGGTTGTCAGGTTTTAAAATAAAAAGCCAAACATTGTGCATTTTTAAAATTTATTTTCTTTGATAATTTGTGAGCAATATCTATGGAATTGAATAGGCCAAATCGTGAATACCTGTCAGGCCAGATAACAATTAACATGGCCAGCAAGTCAGTACAGTCCGAGGGCTGTTAGAAAAACCTTTGGTTTTTTACCAAACGCAACAGGTATAGTATAAAACCAAAGGTGTTTCTAATAGGTCACCGACTGTAAAACTAGTCATGTCCGGCTAATAGCTAGGCACCTGCCAATATTTTTATGTATTCGATGAAGTAGGTTGTTTCCTGAGACTTCAATTTAATTGAGAGAGAGAGATTGGATCCATATCCTAAGCTATGTCTTCTTATCAATTGGTTCATAGATGGCGCCAGCATAGGATAGGTACTCATTTATTGTCTTTATGGCTTTTTGTAATTGATTCTAGTGTTAACCCTTTACCACATGGATTTTTTTATGCGTTTGAAAAAAATATATGTAATTATAAATGAGAAATATAGGCTTAGAAAAATAATGAAAAAAACATATAAATGTTTTTAATTACTTTATTTTAGAAAAACTATTGCGGGCAAATCTGTCAAATAATTACTTACGTCGACTGCCGTAAAAACGTTGGGGATTCATGTCACTGTATACTAACAACTATAAATTCACCAAAACTTTGATTTATGTTTAATAAAACTGCGTCCAAAAAACGGCTGCCTTGCTCTGTCTGTTCACAGAATCTCTGACTTTCTACAATCATTCTTTGTAACATTGCGAAAGATTCAATGTTTAATAACTACCCTAATGGGTAATTTATATATCTAGCTAGTATTTAAATGTAAAGTTGATACACAGATAATGTGTTAAACTAGTGTGGTAGTTGAAAATATCGAGCGTCCCAAATTTGTCACGATATGCGGTAAAGGGTTAAAAAAAAACAATTTTTTGCAGAAAATTAGAAATAAAAAACAAGCACCTTCATTGGAGTAATAGTACCAACAGCGGCAGGTGCTCGAATTTTACGATCTTTGAAGTTTGTTACACCTCTTCACTTCTTCAGTTGCAGTCAGTGTAGTTCGCCCTTTAAACCAACGCTTATCGACACTATCAGATTACATATATCTCGAAAATCTTAATCCTTTGTAAATAGGTTAGTTCTAGAAACTAATCATAATCTCATTAACTTGTATTTACATGTTTTGCAAGTCACGCCCGGCTTAAGTACAGTCGGCCTCATAAATCATTATCGATTCATTGATATCGGAATTTATTGATAATTACTCTCAAAGAGTTAATTGTGTATGTATTACGGGAATTCATTTTGAAATACCTACTAACAATGCGTTTGCTTCAAAATAAATCAAAATTAGTTCTCAAGATTTAATTTTCTTCAGTGAATTAAGTAAGTTATATTTAAAATCCAGTGTAAATTTATGAAAATCCTTGCAATTTGATGCGCATTTTTTAAAAATTACAGTAATATGTTTATTGGCGTCTCCTCTGTTATTATAATAAGAGTAGGGTTTAGGGTCCAATGAATGAGACAATTACCAACTTCGTATTTGTGCACTGGTTTATTCTTCACCAATTCGCGATATTAAAACATCAATCTTAAAATAACACAGCGTATAAGACTACATCTGCAACTGACCATTTCGATGACAAGAATGCCCCCACCGACCATCAGTCAGGTTACTTATAGAACTTAAGAGGATCCGGGCGGGTGCAGGTGGCGTGACGTCATAGTGACGTGATCGCCTGATCGGTCAGGTCAGGTGCAGCTGTTGTTTTTGTACATTGATTACTATTGGATATTTTTCACATTTTAGATTCTACATGATGACGCCGCCGTCATGTTGTAGTGCTTTTATGGAGCATTCCACGAGAATGTCGCTTACGTAACGCGATTCATTTAGTACTGTTCAAGTTTGCAACCTTTCGGTTTATTGTGGCAGTACTGCCAATATAGAATTTAAAAGTTTGACGTTTTCCCCCCTCCCTAGGATTGGCGAAAAACGTCAGTGTGATTTAAAACCGTCGTTAAGTCAACACAGTTTGGCCAGACCGCCATTTAATTAAAAGAAGAAGAAGTCAACACAGTTCTCGCTTTCGCAACTTTTTCGTATTACAATTTAAACACCATTGACACGTACCGTAGCTCAGTTAATATATTATAATAGTGGAAGCAGCAAGTGCTAAGGAGCCCTCAAGACCGTGTCTGTAAGGCGGACGCTAGGCTAAGTTGGACGCTGAAGGTAACGATTTAGGTGACTTCAGCTGGCCGGAGGAGCCCGATCTGAACCGACAGCAGAACAGCAAAGCCTGGGATCCAATCTCCAGCATCCGGAACAGAAGGTAACCTTATTCACTTCGCTTTGGTTCCCCGTAATTTTGAATTAGCAACAACGTTCTTGCTCACCCACCCTAACGTATTCTCATTCAAAATACTTTCGTCGTAACAGTTAATTTTCGAATTTATTTACAGTCCACTTCTTTCGTTTCATTAACAAGTACTTCTAAAAATGATAGGAACCCGAGTTCTGGTGTGGTAATATTTCGGAACTTAACTTACACGTTAACACAGTTAGTATTTCTAACTTTGAGCATTTATTTATCCACGAGAATGTCGCTTACGTGACGCTTATACTATCTATGGCAGCTACGTTAAATAATATTTAAATGACGTTTATGTGAAAAAAGAAGCATCTAGCGGGCCAGCAAGGCGGTGGCAAGTGACAGGTTACTGCTGGCCTGCTACCGCGAACACCGAAGTTCGTAAATTTCGGAGATTTGTCTCAGTCACTCCAACGAAGGCGTCATTAGAGTGACAGAGAAATATCCCCGAAATTTGCGGATTTCGTAGTTCGGGATAGGCGATCTCCTGTTCGTTGCCGCCGCAATTTGTTCTCTACTTTTCACTTACGATCAGGAGTGGAGCCACTTTGTTGTGCCAATATAAATAAGGTGGTCATACTATATTGCGGTCATAGCCTTCCCGAGGGTGTCGTAAAAGTCGACTAAGGGGTTGAAGTGTCACTGACCATTCATTTATTGAAGATTGATGATGGGCAGCAGCGTCATCATAGTGGACACATTGCTGTCGCTAACCCACAGGAGAGGCCTATGCAGCAGCTTATCTTCTGTAGGATAACTTTTTAAACAAACATCCTTTAATCTTTAATTAAAATCACCTATAACTCGTTGTATACTTTTTTACCAAATGACGAAGTCACATTTTCATAGTTGTTTATTTTTATTTTCGGTGTTGGTAGGCTTGCTCTTTGATAAAGTTTCCTGATGCCCATTGCCCATGGTTTAAGCATTTGTTTTATCATTTTCTTTGTGGTATTTAGAAGTATTTCTGAGCTCTATGTTCGATTTTGTGATTCGGTCTAACGTAATTTCTTTTATTCGAGCTCTCAGAAAAGTGGATGTAGCCAAAATGTTACATTACACTAGGGTTTCAAATATATTTTTTTGGAAAGACTATGAATGAGAAATTATTATAAAACAGTGTTTCAAATCTTACCATTTTCTAAAAATTCAGAATTATCGTCTCGTCGATTTTGGCCATAGCAAATGTGTCCTGCGGAAATTGCATGCAGTTTTACGACATTGTTCTACTTGTTGGCCATAATTACTAAAGAAAGATCCCGAAACACACAAAACTTCACAAATTAATTAACGAATGTATATAAATTAATTTAACATTGAGATACAATTAATCGTCGGCTGACAAGCAAAACTCACTATAAAAACTGTCACTATTCTTAGCAACCTCGTATATCGCTCTTGTGTCAAAACTGAGATACGACGTTTATTTCAAGTAGGTATTTGTTATTTAGTGACTTGCTTATCAACCGACGATTTCATTTTGTTGTTTATTGTTTACTTGTTCAAAATCTGTCCAAATTTCATTCCGCATACGTTAGGCCCTCAGAACCCATTAAGCACACGGGGAATAATCGTTTCCGCCTGAATCTTTAATATGAATAATACGAGCAGGCTTTGTAACTTTCAAGGACACGTCAACTGTCACAAAAGAGCTTATGTACACAAGATATGACGGTTCTTAGGACGTTTTAGATGCGGGCATGGGGACAATCGTGGAGCGATCGGGGTGGAAACGAAAATATGTTTTTCACGTTAGGTACAATGTAGAATCATTCTATCGCGTAGTACTTTCAACCCTGATGACTGAGATTTTTTTGTAGACTAATCGTTTTTTTTTATTATAAATATTAGATGTCATATACTAAAGAAAATAAATACGGTCAAGTACATGCTCAGTGCTCAGTGTAAGGTACGGTTCCGTAGTTAGTCAGAAACGGCTGGGCCGGTTATGTTAAAAATCGTTTTGATACAAAGTTTTCTACACTTAAGCCTAATTCAAGATTATTTTCATATTTTTCGGACCTACGGATCAAATGTTAGAAGGGGACAGTCACATTTTTTGAAAATTTTGGAGCTGTTATCATTATCACTATAATATCGATAAAGAAAAGTAGCGGAAGTAGCCTTTCATGACGCGTAAGTTCAAAGATTTTGTAAGCCATTATCAAGAGCAAATAACTAATTTTGCGTTATTTGCTTTTACTGTGAAATTGACTTCAGTTTTTTTTTCCTTATAAATTTGAGAAAAATACAGGCTTTGCCTGTGGAGACCAACTTAGCAGGCTTTATTTGTATCTCTATTCGGCCAGGTGTTTACCTAGTCGTACAAGAGGAAAACTGTCCTTAGACGTGCGTTAAATATGTGACAGTTCTGAGGAATAAAGATCATTTTTAAAACGTATGTAAGTCTGTGTCCGGTAGCACTGGGCCCTACTAAGTTAACACATTGAGCACTGGGAACTCCCGAGGGGAGTTCTCTGTGGGAGGTCCATTTTCGATACAAAGCGGAAAAATTACGGGATCGGCTACGAGCGTAGCGCGTAGCACTCGTTAGCAATGAAAGTGTTATAGGTTGAGCCACACCGGTAGCGTGTGCTTGGCGTGCGAGTCGTAGAGTTGGAAATGCCATAGTAGATGGCACACCGCTTGCACGCCACGTACACGTGCACGATACGCAAGTGTGCCATCTACTATGACATTTTCCTAGGCTACATATACACGCACACGCCACGCTGGCGCTAGGCAAACGGGTTGGCGATCTCAATATTGTGTCCACTATGATGATGATGCTGCTCGTTATCAATCTTATATAAACGAATATTCAGTGACACTATTTAGGCGACTCTTATGTCGCCCACGGCAAGATTTGGGGAGGGACAAACGTATTCTTACAAACGTAAACGTAAACGTATTCGTATTCAGCGCTATTAACATTTGACCAAAATGTGTGTTGTTTTTTCTGAAAATTAAAAAAAGTGCGCAACATTTGAGCCTGGTTTCTTTTATATTTTAACGACAAACGGGTCTTAATCTCGTAAACTTACGTTTAATATTACCCTGACGTTTCGGGCATCACGTTACACACGTGGTCGCAGGCAGACTGGCGAGAAAATGTATCAACACCTTCTAACCGTGTGGGTTTGCGAACTACCCGCACTAGGCCTACACAAAACACTCATAACATTCATTGGTACCGTTTGTGATATACAAAACTTATCAAAAACGCTCCACCCTAATAGACTCGGATGTTGCGTCGAATATGTAAACATGATCTGTTCAAAACAATAGAGCATTGTATGTAAAGCACGGTAATTAGTAAATGAACAAAAGCGAGAATCGCGGATTCGCACCTGGCAACACGCTGGGGGCTCGTCCTCCCCGCCCAGCTGACGGATCGATGTACCCAAGGCCACGGCCGGGCCGGTATCGATTCCGTATAAATAGAACCAGCTACCCTGCCCCCCGCTGCCCTGCCCCCCTGAACCTCCCGGACACAGATCATGAGTTGAGGTAGATGTGCCAGTGGCAAAGGATCGTGTGGTGTAGATAGATATAATGGTTAGGTAATTGTAATGTAAATCTATAAATGGTTCATGTTTAAATCATACGTGGTTTTTCCGGCTACTTTTTAACCCCAGGGTGATGTTTGGTGAGGTTCTTGGCTATGGCTACCCCCTTCTACCCTAGCGTGATCTTTCGTGATTTTTTCTTGGACCTCGCGTGATTTATGCATAATTCAAATCTATATTTTTTTTAATTTGGATGGAACATGATTGTTGTTGGGTCAGAAAGTGAGACAAATGATAATTTAAAGCTTTTTTCCAGCCAGGATTATGTCACTGGCCATTAGTTTATCGATGATGGCCAGCAGCATCATCATAGTGGACACACTACTGCGATCGCCAATCCGCTTGGCCAGCGTGGCTATAGGAGTAGTATATTATGGTTATAGGAGAAACCCTTAGGTGGACTTATCCAGCCAGTAGACTGAAATAGGCTGATGATGTCAATGCCGTTCAGGCCTTGCCATGTTCGCGTTGTTTGTATGACTGAATGTGTAACATGCAGGCAGCGGAACTTTGGTGCCGATGAAATCATTATGACGGAAAATAATCGGAATATAGGATGTTCTTATAAATTGTACGGAATAACAGAACTACATATTAACTTTTATCACGCTTTGACAGATGCAACAGTTGTCACTAGCATGCCGAGATTGCCGAGTTAAGCTATGTCAAACTTTATATTCAACCTTAAACAAATAAATTAAACTGTAATTATAATTATGTTATTATATATTTAGGGGATTTTTCTCTGTCACTCTCATGGCGCCTTCGTTGGAGTGACAGAGACAAATCCCCGAAAACGAACTTCGGTGTTCGCGGTAGTAAGCCTGATACCTACGTGATTGTTGCTTGGTCTAGGTATATCTACGGTCTGTGCCACCCCGTTGTCCGTACCCGGAATCCTGGTTAACTATTTGTTGTGGGCTTTCGTCGAAATTGTAATCGCATTAGACCGCATTGTTGCCGTAATGGTTTATTTATTGTTATAAATGTGTTGGGAAAAATCGTTGTCAGGGCGCTTGAAGCGTTTTTAAGTACGAATTGCGATATGAGTATACTCGTAAGTTTAACTTGAGTTTCAGCTTGAAGTTTCTGTCTAGTTTGCGTTTTTAACATCGGTTCAAATCGGTTTTTAGGTTTCGTTTTTTACTATTCACCGTCCTATCCATCACTTTTGCATTCAAATGCCTACTAGTTGACTTGACTTTCCTAAGTTTCTTCGATGTGCTTGTGAATTAACACTTTCATTGCGGACGAGTGCTACGCGCTACGTTCGTAGCCGATCCCGTGATTTTTCCGCTTTGTAGCGAAAATGGACCTCCCACAGAGAACTCCCCTCGGAAGTTCCCCGCGTTCAAAGTGTTAACTTTTTGTCAGTTGAAGCTGGTTCTAAGTTTTTTTTTAATTATGATTTTTCTGTCGTATATTAACATATGACTAAGAGTAAATAATTATTAACGAAAACATTAGCTGTACAGTCCGTAAGAGCCGTGCCTTAACAATTTTGATGGCTATGCCTCGGAAATAGCTTTAGATAGATACCGTTATGCCGGCGCCACACATGTATCAACACTTATTTGATCACATTTAAATCATCAGTAATTGCGGTTTTTCGAGTGCACATCTAAGTTTACAGAGATCAAAATGTGGGTGCTCTGCCACATTTGCTCAAAGTTTAGTTGTTCGCAAATAACTGAGCGGAGCAAATTTGGTTTTTAGTTTTTGTCGCACACAGAAAAGATAATAATTACATGTGGCTACAGGTGCATTTAGACCAAACGAGTGTTCGCTCATTCTATCCCCCACTCTACGAAATCAACGAATTTCAACGAATCACTTTTTGTGTAACGAACGAATTGTACAGGGTGGGAACGTGTATACCGGCAGACTTTACCAATACATTATTGATGACAAAAGAAGTAAAAAAAAATGTGACATATGTCATTTCCTATTTGTGATATTTTGATTTCTTTTGTACATGACCAGTAATAAATTGTAGGGAAAGAATATTTTTTTCAGTATTTTTGAAATTTTTTGTTAAGTTTAACATTTTTCTGAAACTTTTTTCTCATTTTCTCTAACTTTAATCAGTGTGTATGTCGAGATGAAAACTATTACTCTAAGAATTTTAATCGTGCAAGCATTTTTCAGTGACTTGTGATGAAAATAGTTTTTTGAATAACATGTCATTATCTCTTAACTTAAGCTGAATCCAGAAAAGTTCATATGACATTATAGCCTCAAAATGTGTTCAGGAATACACCTTTCAAGTTTGTCGGTATACTTACTAGCCACCCTGTATAGAGAGGGGGATAAAATGAGCGAATGCTCGTTTGGTCTAAATGCCCCTAAAATAATAGGTACCTAAAGATAAGTAAACCGCTTCAACCAATTCGTCTTGTTTGTTGACTTTGCGAATCATGCATTTGTAACCTGAGGCTGAAATGCATTAATTTGATACTCAAGCAGAAGCAAAAAACCTACTTCTGAAACTTTTGGACCTTCAAAACTACATTGAGACAGCATTAATATTAGATAAGGTACTTTAGACAATATTGAGCTTAGTAATAGTACTAGCCTAAATGAAGTAATTTCCTACCAAATGTAAGACTTCTATCCAAAGTGGTTCCCCGCGTTACAGGCGTAGCCTAGTGCTTATGTGCGTATTCTTTATTTGGATCCATTTTATATACGAAGGCCCGATTCCACTTGACAAAGTCATTAGGCGTTAACAATAGGATCAGTGATTACAAAAGATACCTGTCCAGACCATTTTGTGGCGGGATATTTTTTGCATACATCGATGTACGGCACGTGCCAATTGGTAGTGGACCAATTAAATGACAAAAATTTCGAATGGCATCGGGCCCCTTCGTATTTGAAATTGACTCTACATAAACATTATTACCGTTCAAATATTTGTCTATGTGTAGCGCCGGCATTATAGGTAAGTGTACTTGAACTTGACCAAGGCGCGGGCAAGGCTGAATTACCTATTTAACCTGTAGCCTACCGTGAACTTGTAAATTCGTATATTTCGGGCATCTCTCTCTGTCACTCGAACTATGCCTGCATTGGAGTGTGACAGATGCCAGAAATTTACGATGTTTGGTATAGTTCGGGAAATATTATTTGACCGACTGTTATCTTACTTACGACCTTTTGTTTTGCGTTAACACTTACTAGACAATCAGCACTTTTCTATTGTTAATGACGCAAAACAAAAGGAAGAGAGAGAGGAAAAGTTAAGTAAGATAAGAGTCGTTCAAATAATATTTCCCGAACTTATATTGGCGTTAGGCTCTCAGGCAGGGCTACCCAACCTTTTCTAAGGGGTGTTTTTTTCAATCCTCAGTTAATACTTTAGTAAATAATAATAAATATCTTGGGACATCTTACACAAATCGACCTGGCCCCACGGTAAGCTATACATAGATAGATACTTAAGTGCATAGACAGCCATGACCATTGACCAAGGAACAAATATTTGTGATAAATAAATACACAAATAATGCCGTTGCCAGGATTCTACCCCGGAACCTCCAGCTTCGTAGGCAGAGTCACTACCAACTAGGCTACGGAGGCTGGTATAGGCGGTATTAGGCTATCAGGGAGGGTTACCCAACCATTTTTAATGCGTGTTTTTTTTCAATCCTCGTTTAATATAGTACCTGTTAGATAAATGTTAGCTCTGCCCTTCTTTCTCTTAACTTGTGAAACTGATTATTAACACTTTGAGTGCGGCGAACTCCCGAGGGGAGTTCTCTGTGGGAGGTCCATTTTCGCTACAAAGCGAAAAATCACGGGATCGGCTACGAGCGCAGCGCGTAGCACTCATCCGCAATGAAAGTGGTAACTAAAACAATATTTATCTGGGGAAAATACATTTTTTTAGTGCAGATGGTGCCATTTTAGGCTCTAGTGCGAGAAATGGGTCATTTTACGTCAGGTCCAAAACTTCGGAGGGCCATCTGTACTAAAAAACGTCGTACGAGACACGTGCAAAAATGAAATTCGAAACGAGTGGCGATGTTTTAAAACACGACCGATAGGGAGTGTTTTAAATCGACACGAGTTATTCGCACTTGTGTCGTAATGTACTATTACGGTTTCATTTTGGTGTAAAACTCATTACGACTTTATCATCGAACTTTCGACTCAAAAACACAATGCATCCCTGTCGCGCGTGTCAAGTCATATCATAATATCAACAAATCAAATTACGTTTCGTATTACAACCCCCGGGGGTCATGGCCGTCGCTTCCACGTGGAGCGGCACGTTCCTACAGCCCCGTCTAAAAATATCTACACATCGCCGAACGTATGTCCTAGGCATAAGGTTCAATATTGGTAACATGGTTTTGGAAGTGGTCGTACAATTAGTACTTACTGTGTATAATTTATTTTGCATAGGGAGTTAAAATTACGGGCCGGGTTTACAGATATTACAGCAAGTTGTGTAACATGGGTATGTCGCTTTCGGGTTCAAGTCAAAAAGAATTTTTAGATTTAATTTATTTTTGTATGGAATTTTTAGGACATAAATTTTATTATTAAAGTCGAATCAACTCATGATTCCAATTTAAATGAGCCCAAGCAAGTCCAGAGCTCGATGAATCAGGGTTAAGGGTTTTTTTAACAGTAAAAAAAAAACACTTTTTTTAACACACGCTTTTAACAATGAACAGTTTTTAGAGGTTTAGTATTGCTTTAAATAACTGGTTCTTATAAATATTGGATGTCATATAACAGTACCAGGTATGTACCACCAAACCCTCCCTCGGACGTTGGTGATCTTGGTCGTTTTTTCTTTGTTATTTACATGACATTCAATGTTTATAATTTATATAGTATTAAGTAGTGTGACTACTGGCGAAAAAATAAAAGTACAAATCAAAATTTATTTAGTTAACAAATTGATTTGTGTTTTCACAATTACTCTAACTGGTTCTTATTATTATTGCCTTGAATTCGCATTGTACAATTTATTATTTAAATAGTATTTAAATTCGTACCTACCTGCTTTTGTCTATGTGCAAATTTTCAATTCATTCACAACACAATGACATTGTTTATGAAACAATATCTAATCTTATGTGGAACCGTTTTTAAAACCATCAGATAGTATGGGGTTTTCCCTGATAACTCTACATCGTATTTTTATTGATTTCCGTTAAATTAAAGGGAAACTTATTTAGGTCAAAAATAATCAATTTCTCTAAGAAAGTAGTGTCTTAACTCTTACTGTTATTGAGTTTTTAAAAAATTAGTTTAATGACAGAACAAGTGTATTGCAACCTTTATTTCATCCTAATGTTACTTATTTTGACATGTGCCGTCAGTCACCTGAGATCTTATTCTTAAGGTTCTCTCACACTCGCCATTTCAATTATTATGTATGAAAACGATATACTATACCAGGCAGTTTCTATTAATGACCCAAATAACCTGTACAATTTAACGGAATTGTAAAAAAACATCCTGTATAATAAAAAAAACAAGTAATTAATTGTTGACTTTTGGTGTTTTTAAACGTTTTAAAGTTTCGTCACTACAAATGAACCTACTAACAATATTCCATTTATCTTGTATATCATAATAGTCTACTTGAATATGTAAATATACATCATCATCAACCTATCTCAGTCTACCACTGCTGGAGTTAGGCCTCTCTTATTAACTGCGTGTATGGCCGCATTAGTACTATTAGGAGGTAAATAGATACCTATATCCGCCACGCTGGGCAACCTGATTGGCGATCACAGTAGTTTGCCCACTATGATGACTTGATGACTCTGCTGACCATCATAAATCTTCTGTAAACGAATGGTGTGTGACACTTTAATCCCTTTGTCGACTCCTACAACCCCCACGAGAAGAGTCCGGCTGGTGACGAATGTATTCTTGAATAAATCATCTTTTTCTGTCTGTTATTTACCATGTTTAGGTCCACATGACTCACTTAGGTTTTATGCAAAATTATGCTACTTAAACTATGCTGGCATGCTTTTTTTCTGGTGTTAATAGCCCATTCTTTAATGGGCCACCTACACACATCGACATGCTAACATTAGCATAATTTTGCATAAAACCAGCGTGACTCAGTTGACCGTAACCATGGCAATAACAGACAGAAAAAAGTTGATTCTCCCTCTTTACTATCGTCACCATACGGCCCTTGAGTGTTTATTCCCTTACATTATTAGACGTAATTATGCAAAAATGAACCAGCCCACATGAATTTTACATTCTAATTAACACTTTAAATCACAAGAAAATGCGATGCAAATCTTTAAAATGCGTGTGGATTGGTTCCCTTTTGCATAATTACGTCCAATTTGTTGTTTTCAAGAGGTTATTATTATTATCGTCATAGACATACTCGCGCTTTATCAGTAGATCAGTACTATAACGTAAATCAGTAATCTTTAGTTTAGTTGATAAATTGAGAAGCGTGGACGGTAATCTGGATAAAACAGAACAATTACGCTGGTAACGATGAAACAGCGCAATCGGCGGTGACGGTGGTGGTATTTGATAATAAATTTTTTAGGGTTCCCTAGACAAAATGACAAATCGGAACCAAGGATGTATAGAATATTACGGATTACCTATCGCTATACAACGTACATGCGATTTTGCAATGGCTGCTTTATTATTTATTTAGTTTTAATGTTAATGGGTGGATTTCAAAACTTGGAAAAAAGTTGCGTTTCGGTGTTTAGAAAAAAATATTGTAGGTTTTTTGCTTCGATTTTTATTTTTTTCGTCAATCAGTAGTTTTATCTTTAAGGCCTTTTGATCAATATAATCGAAATCTAAATAGTTTCATTTTAATATTATGTTTTATATGTCAAAACTCATCACCATCTAACAAAAAAATCTGAACCTCCATATTTGTACTGAAAATTATCGCAAATCTAACGTACGATTGTGAATTTTTCTTCAGTAATCATTTTTAAATATTGTTGTTATACGTTCAAAAAAATATGACCAAAATCCTTCGTCGTGTAAGTACTATTTAAAATATTTAAAAGTTTAACACCAAAAATTCATCAACACCGTAGTAGAGTACTGTCAAAGTTGAGGTAGTTTTCTACTGGTGCGTCTAAACATACCGGGCGTACCTACGCCCGCCTCCTCAATTCAGGTGAAACAGCGGAACCGAGTACTCGTTTGTCTATGCGGGCTCAAACCAAAAAAAATAAAAAAAATGTGACTGCAATACGTGATTAACACGCTGTGGCGTCATATCCATCCACGAGTGGTTTACAGTAAGTAATTGAATAAAATTTAAAATAATTACTTGGGAATACGTAACCTTATAGGAACGTACCAGTGAGGCATTGACGTTGCTTTAAGTATTAGTGTTCTAAAATAATCTAGGATTTTGTGTGAAATCGTCAACACCGAGCGTGTCAATACCGGTACTGAAGCAATGGATGGTTATGATCCTGTATGTAATGGAGTTGATAATTTTTGTAAATTGGTCCATAATTTTTGGTTCTTCTTGTAGTAGCAAGTACCATAAAATATTCAGCGGTAGAGAAAAGTCTGAGGAGGGAAGGAGTCAACAAGACAATAGCGCTATGGATATGAAAATTGCTCAAGTGTAGATCTATAAAGGTGACACTGGGCGGCATATCAAAAGTCAATTAGTCCTAAAAGACGTTTCCCATAGGGTGGACTTGGCCTCATTAGTGAAGAAAATAAGGGGGGACTATATATACAAGCTTACTCCGATGACGGAGTACTAGTCGTACGTGGACCGGCACTAAGCACCATGAGGGACATAATGGCCAGTAGTATCCAAAAAGTGCTGGACTGGATTTAAATCCATCAAAAACGAAGCTCGTGTTATTCACTAACAAAAGGAAGACAGAAGAGATGAAGCCCATAAGGGAACATAACAAGGAGCTGGAGTTGGTAAACGAGCAAAAGTATCTGAGGGTGTCTCTGGATAGGACGCTCAGGTACAAAACTCATGTAAAAGAACAAACGGCGAAAGACATAAGAACACTGTATCAATGCAAAAGAGCGGTGCCGTATTCTAGATCCGGTGAGATAAGTAACAGTGATACTTTAAAATTGTCGCACCTGTCACCATGGTGAAATAGGGACCAGGGATTTATATAATTAGGAATATATTTAAGAGGAAAATAATTACATGCAATTCCGGACTTCGCTAGCGTAATTATAATATTTATAATTAATGTCATGCACGAGGGCCTGGTCAACTACCGTCGTGATCGACTGCATACCTCCCTGTCACACTTGCATACGAATTCACAAGTGCGAGAGAGGTACAATGTCGATTGTGGTCGTGATGGGAGAGTGTATCCGTCCGTATATAGTGTCCGTAGAGTCCGTACTATTATCAGTTTATCATTAAAAAAAACACATTTTGCTGTATGGGAGGCCCTATCAATATCTGTTTTATTATTTTTTTTAGTATTTGTTGTAATAGCGGGAACAGAATACAGCATTTGTGAAAATTTCAACTGTTTCACGCGATACAGACAGACGGACAGAGAACCTTAGTAACAGACTCCCGCTTTACCGTTTGGGTACCGGAGCCCTAAAAAGCCGCGATCATCAAATTTCCTATAGACAGCCCACACTTTTATTTAAACCATTCGTTTCCTAAATAAAATTTCAAAAACCGTCTTCAACTGATTCAGACCCAACACTAGAATTTTTATAAGTACGAGTAATACTCAGTGTTGCTACTCACGTACACTATTTTATACTAAAAATAGTGGGTTGCCATTACGGTATATTTTTCTACATTTTATCAATTTATTAAATAGTGGGGTATTGGTGGGCAAATTGGGCAATGTTTCCCCTGATGGCATAGTTGGCTAGCTTCACATTATTTTTATGAAGTCGGTTGAAAACCGAAATCCTTCACTTCCATTCCCCCAGCTCACGAATTCCCCCCAAACGGAAAGCCCGCTAAGATCCCGGGAGCCCGCCCCGCGCCGCGTAGGCGTGTGTTGACACGGCTATTTCCAGCGCCCCGCCCCCCGGCCTTGACCTTCGTTACCAAACAACCGCAGCCACAACACTGATAATTGTTTATGCGAGCTCGGTGTAAGTGAGCTAGGTTGCCTGATCTTAAAAGTTCGAGTCTACGGCCCTACCGCGAACTTCGAAATCTGCAAACTTTTGAGGATTTGTTTCGGTCACTCTAACACACACACTGATAATTGTTTGTTTATGCGAGCACGGTGTAAGTGAGCTAGGTTGCTCTTAAAAGTTAGGAGTCTACCACCCTACCGCGAACTTCGAGATCCGTAAATTTTTGAAGATTTGTCTCGGACACTCTATAATACAAACACACTCATAATCACAACACTGATAATAGCTTGTTTATGTGAGCACGATGTAAGTGAGCTAGGTTGCTCTTAAAAGTTAGAAGTCTACCACCCTACCGCGAACTTCGAGATCCGTAAATTTTTGAAAATTTGTCTCGGACACTCTATAATACAAACACACTCATAATTACAACACTGATAATTGCTTGTTTATGCGAGTACGGTGTAAGTGAGCTAGGTTGGCTGATCTTAAAAGTTACGAGTCTACGGCCCTACCGCGAACTTCGAAATCCGCAAACTTTTGAGGGTTTGTTTCGGTCACTCTAACACACACACTGATAATTGCTTGTTTATGCGAGCACGGTGTAAGTGAGCTAGGTTGCTCTTAAAAGTTAGAAGTCTACCACCCTACCTCCAACTTCGAGATCCGTAAACTTTTAAAGATTTGTCTCGAACACTCTATAATACAAACACTCATAGTCACAACACTGATAATTGCTTGTTTATGTGAGCACGGTGTAAGTGAGCTAGGTTGCTCTTAAAAGTTAGAAGTCTACCACCCTACCTCCAACTTCGAGATCCGTAAACTTTTAAAGATTTGTCTCGGACACTATAATACAAACACACTCATAGTCACAACACTGATAATTGCTCGTTTATGTGAGCACGGTGTAAGTGAGCTAGGTTGCTCTTAAAAGTTAGAAGTCTACCACCCTACCGCGAACTTCGAAATCAGCAAACTTTTGAGGATTTGTCTCGGACACTCTATAATACAAAACACACTCATAGTCACAACACTGATATTTGCTTGTTTATACTAGCAAGGTGTAAGTGAGCCAGGTTGCTCTTAAAAGTTAAGATTCTACCACCCTACCGCAATCGAAATCCGCGACCTGGTTTTGTCTCGGTCACTCTAATGACGTAATGACGCCTTCGTTGAAGTGCCAGAGACAAATCCTCGAAATAAACGAATTGCGAAGTTCGTGGTAGTAGGCCTGAACTGAAGCCGTAATTATTACTCTCAATGGCCGCTGCAATGTATTGGGTATAATTTGCCAAGTTATTCTTTCTCACCGTATCATCATCAGCCTATTGTACAGTCAAGTGCAAAAATAAGTATCGAAAGAATCCGCTCATAAACATGTTACGTTACGAAGTTGTTATCACACAGAATTAGAGTGCTCTGGGACATATTTTTGAACATTTTTGTGTGGGTACATCTTATTTTATCTTTGACTGGACAATACCCAGCTCATGTGTATGGACGCACCAGGATGCAAGTGCCCATAATCGCCACACTGGACAAGCGGGTTGGCGATCGCAGTAGTGTGTCCACTATGATGATACTGCTGCCCATCATCAATCTTCGATAAATAAATAGTCTTTGACAAATTGACAATTCCTTAGCCGACTCTTACTCTCTACTCTTATTATTACGTACGGCACCTACGTGATGAGTTGGGTTGGTGAAAAATGTATTCTTACTGCCGTCACCACACGGCTATGAACTGTTTTTCCTAAAGAAATGCTAGATTTTCATGTAAGCTCAAAGTTTATAATAACTTGTCGAGAAATTAATACTTATCTTATAAATAATTAATAATTGTCTCCGGTAAATAAACACGATTATCCGCACACGCGACTTTTGATCTCACATTCGGTCTAGTCATCTAGTCTCACGACTAATTAGTAATTTTGTTACATACAAATGAGATACATAATTCATAGAACATATCCAATCAAATGCTTTATAATATTTATGGTATAGTCAGCTAAAGAAATAGTTTAATAATTACCTTTTTTTTTGTAGGATCGTGTTCTGATCAATCATTTTGGGCTTTTTTCCTTCTGTTTACTCCTAATCATCGAATACGAAACAAATATCCTTATAGCACGTGTATCGTACGACGTTTTTCAATACAGATGGCCGTTCGAAGTTTCGTCCTGTCACAAAATTAACCACTTCCCGCACTTTATTGTAATATGTACTGATACTTGTAATTATAAGAAACATGTACCGTTTGTGCCCAAATAAACATAAAAAAACATTTATACTTTATTCTTATTCTGCCGTAAAAGTCCCTCGGAATTGCAAACGTCCATAGTCTCCTTTCCTTAACTTTAGCAAACCGCTAAGCATTGTTTGTCCCGTTCGCACTTATCAATATGTCTATAAGACCGAAAGGGACAAAGAATACTTAGCGGCTTGATAAGTTAGGATAAGTTTATGAATAAGGGGGTTGACTTTGCTGCTAAGCTGCTCTCGTAGCTCTACGCCGTTGACCCTTCGTAGAGTGAAACGAAAATAGATTGGAATAAAATAACTATATTCAATACATTAACAACAAGCCTTAATTGAGCTTACCGTGGGACTAGGTTGATTTGTGTAAGATGTCCCAAGATATTTATTATTTTTATTAATAACCCTTGATTTAAACTTAACTAATTACAATGACAGTGGTATACATTTAATAAAGCGTAACTGAAAGGGTCCACACTCAGCTTCATGCCGAGGGACCCTTGAGGACCCTGGCGCCGTTCTTCCGTCGGGACCCTTCCGAGAGAGCGCAATTACAAGCTACACAAAACAAATATACTTTATCTAATTTATACTTATACTTACTAAATGTCCTAAATATAGTAAAACTTTGAAGATTAATAACCTATTGACCCCTATTTCAATACGTTGTTTTTATTATCCTATCCATAGCACAAACTTCTAATTATATTTTTTTGTAAATCGTGCGGCAAACCACAAAGGTAACAAAAAAATTAATAAATTTTGTGTTCGATTCCCAGACGATGCAAGTAATTTTCAGAAAATCTGTGAATGCAGTATTACTAACTTATAAAAATAACGAGGCCTTATTTCAGGTAAATAAATACCAACTGAGATATTTAAGGTACTTTTCCTTAATGTCTCGTAATTTTGAGACGCCCTGTATAAATAAAAAACAGGTGATTCGATCATGAATGCATATACACCGTGTTTCTGGTAACAGTCAAAACCTCAGACACCCCAACTGATTTTTATTTTTTAAACGTATTCATTTTTTAATCTGTTGTTTATTTATTTTTTTAATGAATTTTTGATATTCTGTATAGCTTCGAGTAGAGCTATTTTAACTCTACACTCAATAAAACAATTGCTAGCTCCCATCATAAACCTTGAAACTATTTGTTTGTGTACATTATTGCAACGACATAAGGTTTACCAATAGACAGCTATGTCGCTGTAAACCACTTTAAAGCTTTGTCACAATTAAACTTCAAATGGGACAGCTAAGCAAACTTAACCCAACATTCAAAATGACAAGGTTGTAATTAGGTACAAGTTCGATTTCTTATGACACTCGCGCGTTTTCAAATTAGGCCAGTTGCACCAGGGATTAAGGACTAAAGCATAGATGTAGTACAACATTTATTATACAACTATCCTTATCTTGCTTGCCAATTAAATTCGGTGTCAAAAAGAGATGTACGTACGTTTTCTATTTCTGAATTACCTGTGATGTCACTGGGTTTATTTGAAAACTGTCAGTTGACATGTCGCTCCTAAGAATTAAAAAGACATAATATCTTCCAACAAAAAGTTTATAAAAAGGTCAGTTGTCAAACTTCAGAATTAAAAAGACTTGTTCTTATCAAATGTAGGTATCAAAAAAGAGTATTTTTAGTCATACATGACATTTGGGAATATTTCTATCTCTTTTTACCACCAGCAGCAGTCTCTTTTTAGCAAAGTAAGTTAGAAAGAGACTGCCGCTTGTAAATTGTATCTGTATAAAACTGGACCCTGATTATGACTCATAATGCAATACGCCAACTGGAGTGCCTCCTACACAAAGTGCGAAATATTCCCTAATGGTGTTGTATGGTGGTGTGTGGTGTATCTGTGGCAACAGGAATATGTTAACATTATATCTGTAAAAAATCGACTGTTTAGCTATCACAGCTCATAAAATAACAACTAGGGCCTGCAGTACCGGGGCCGGTACTGAGATTTTCATTTCCCGGTACCGAGCGGTACCAGTACCGGGACTCCCGGTTCTGTCCGGTTCTTCCATCCGCGTATGACTTAATGATAATGACTTTATTACTAAATTGTTTATTGAACAAAGAAATATAAATAAACCGGTATGCAGCGCTTATAGTATAAATATGACATTTTCAAGTTAAAGGTCGCGTACCATATGGACGAAATTTGTTCGTATTTTTATACGAATTAGAGCGTTCTTGTGCTTAAGTGACAATGTTGCAACTTTATGAAAATGCCACAAAAGTCACAAACTATATATCGTCCATTAAAGTCCATTACACTAAAAAACCATGAAAAAATATTTTATTGCAAAAACGAAATTATAAACACTAATATTTGAAGTGGCACTAAGACACCTCTGTCGATTTGTCGTTAGAAAGTATCAAAATGATGCAGGTGCTTTTTTGCGCTATCACGCTTTCGTTACTAATTTCAGTGCTAAACCACCATTTTGTCTGTTGCGACTCGACCGTTGATCAAAATGCATGACATTTTTGAGAAGAACTGCCATAAAGCCAAAAAAGAAGTGATTATGTTAAGAACTTTATAAGTAAAGTGCCACATTTGTAAATGTGGCCGTTTTGATTAAAATAAAGATGTAAATATTGTGTTCCTTTATATAAAAGGGGGCCACAATAAGGAATGTGGCGATTTTGATTTTAAAATTGTATCCTCTTAAATTGGATTTTTCCTAAAACTACGTAAAAATACGGTAGTTTGTATTTGGATTTGAAAACTTTTTGAATTAAAAGTATATTCGAGTCCATTAACCACAGATGTCATATTCGCACATGTGGCTGTTTTGAATAAACAAAGGAAACGAAATACGAAATGTGGCAGTTTAGAGACAAAAAACAAAAGGATCGTATTTGCATTTAGAATAATATTTAAATCCAAAAATGTGCCAGAGTTATATTCTTGTTATGCAGTGAGTTATGTTTGTTTTGCATGAAATCTGCTGATTTCTTGCAAAACATCTTTGTTTTGCTGATCCGCTGATCTGAACAAGAAATAATATTGCCCCTAGGTATAAATAAACAATCAAATTTGATATTATTAATATTGGTATACATCATCAGTCAACATCATAAATGTCATAATTTAAAGATAGCTTTTTGTGGATATGACTACACAGAGGTGTAATACCTCTATAGATTTTATCAATTTTATGTATTAATTGTATTATGAATAAATATTTTACTTTAAATATAAAAAAATGTACCTATACACACAAAAGCACTCGTGTGTTTCACACGATTACAGCTACATAAGAGTTAAAAACATAATCTCCTGCTATATTTGTTAATACACACCACAGCTCTGAAAAAACACGCATCTTGATTATTTAAAATAGAACCGGGAAAGAACCGGGACATTATCTTCAGTACCGGTTCTCTCGGTACCGGGAGTACCGGGAAATTCCCGGTACTGAGAGAACCGGGAGCAGGCCTTAATAACAACCTATTGCAGCGGCGAACTATCACCGCCATGCGAGTATCGCCATGTCTCTTTTACTTACACGGGATTGTTCGTTTTTATACGTAGGTATTTTATACCACACGAACGACCGAATGCTCTCTCAGAAATGCTAAAGTATAAAACTATATTACGCAAGAAAAATAAAAAATAAACTCTTTCAATTCATAGATATTTACATAAGTAATGACCAATTAATTATGTATGTACATAAAAATTATAAAAAAACTTATTTACAATTTTTTTTATAAGTTACGGTTTTCGCAGATGTTCACGGGCGGGGCACATAATCTAGGGGGTTGAGCTGACATAGCCGATACTGTAAAGAGTGTTGCTGGTCGTCTCTTAAAATTCTCCAAATATTCTTATGATCACAGTTAACCGACGACCAGCTTGTCGTACGTGTGCTAGCCGTCGGATTAACGCGAAAATACTCTAAGACGGCCTCCTCGAAATCAGGGTCCATTTTCATCATGCCTTTCTCTGGCCATTGGTGGTCGAAAAAAAACCGTAGTCCCGAAGTCGTTGAGTAGCTCCGGCCATGGTGGCATTCGACACGGCGACACCAAACTCGTGATAATTCCTTACCGCTAAATTGAGATTGTCATTGCAGCGTGCTAGCGTTCTTACCATTTCACAGTATTGAACGTTCGTGAATCTAAACGACATGATAATTAGAAATATCGACGGAATATAAACATACAAATTAAATTGACAAGCAACGTCAAACTCGTAGCGAAAAAAAATAATCGTCCAGGTAACCAGCCATTATTACCAAAATACCCCTAAATACTGAAAAAGGTATACAACCTTCAGCAATGCGATATGCACAATGTTGTATTACGAATTTGTAGACTGAGCACGTAAAAAATAACTAAAACTACAAAAAAAAAAAAATATTACCCCCATCAAGATATAGTTTAATCGATTCTACTCCCGATTCTGAACAAACGGTTTTCTGGTTTTTGGTGTTAAGTGAAACACCGTGTACAAACGATTGCACAATAATGTGCAATCGTTTGAACTTGTAATCATTATTAGATAATCGTGTTTACGTTATATAAAACGTATATTTGCTTTGTCATCACGATATGTTTTGTTGATGTGCTGTTTATAAGCCCATCAACACTATCGGCCCTACCGCGCACTTCGAAATCCTCAAATTTGGGGGATTTTTCTCTGTCGCTCTTATGACGCCTTCGTTGGAGCGACAGAGACAAATCCCCGAAATTTACGAATTTCGGTGTTCACGGTTCGTAGTAGGCCTCTATTGTCGTAGCGTTGAAGTGCATTTTCACCGTGTTTTTATTGATTTCCGTTAAATAGGACAGGTTATTTGGGACATTAATAGAAGTTGCCTAGTATATCGGCTTTTGTTTAATTCGTAAAAAAAATTTTTTTTCGTTTTCATACATAATAATTGAAATAGCAAGTGTGAGATAACCTTAAGAATAAGATCTCTGGTGACTGACGGCACATATCAAAATAAGTTTCATTAGGATGTAATAAAGTTTGCAATACACTTGTTCAGTTATTAAACTTATCTTTTGAATAACTCAATAACAGTAAGAGTTAAGGTACTAGTTTCTTAGACAAATTGATTATTTTTGACCTAAATAAGCTTCCCTTTAATTTAACGGAAATCAATAAAAACTCGGTGTAAGTATATTTGTTTTTTATCACCATGGCCGTTCCGATATATGACTATACGAGTTTAACTTATGAAACATACTTGTAGTTGGTACTGTAATATTTATGTAGTTTTAAGTATAACACAAGTCTGTATCTCACTACGCAATAAAGAAGTACCTGCGACGGTTCGAAAATAGCAATCGTCTCATAATTACGAGGAAAACAATCTCCTGATACCGTGAAACGTGAGCCAACTGTACCTACTTGGTGAATTTCTTCGCGTTTATAATTTTCCAATACTTGTGTCAGAGACCAGTTAACGAATAAAGAGTGGTTATACAAAGACTGCTTCATAGCCGATATGGCTGCTGTGTTGTGTTGACCGAAATCGGTGTGGATCAGTGGTGTTCGCGCTCGAAGCGAAAGGACACATGAACGTGCTTTTGTTTACGTTACGAACATTAATACATTATGGATTATGGCTGAATTAATGTACCTAATTTAATATATAAATAAAATTGTACCCATTTTCTTAGTCAATTTTATTAGGCTCGATTGGTTGGACGATAAAAAAAAGCGTCTCAAAAGAGACTAAGGGCCATAGCACACAAGTGTGCTTTTACATAACCACTCACTTGCTTCATGTAGTTTTTGTTACATGTCATCACTCTTATTTTACATAGACATAGAGTCTATCGCAAAAATCAAAGCAAGTGAGTGGCTAATAAAGTAGCCAAACAATAGAAAGTTACACAGCAATAGGCATGTAGTCTCTATTCCGTATCTGTCCAGCCGCCCTGAATGCGGGGTAATTGCACGCTAGGTACGCTAGGTCACTGCGTGAACTAGGTCTCCCGGGTCCCGGGACCGGGGCCGGAGCACGCCGTTCCTGCCGGTAGGCGAGTCTCGACCATACGATATACCGTCCGATATGGCATAGGAGTCTCCGTGCAGTGCTGCGAAGCGGACATATGCACCAATTTATGTATATACGCACCAAATTTAATATACCAATCAAATTTAACCCATTTTTAATGCATTTTATTAAGCTCAATTGGCCCGGAAGCGTTGTAAAGTAAGGGCCATAGCATAGCACAGTATGCTTAGCACATGATTGGCGCGACAGTATCTCGCCACGAGATAGACTATCCGTCCCTCTCTTGTTAATATAGCTAGTAAAGGACGGGAGATCTATCTCGCGGCGACATACTGTCGCACCAATCATGTGCTAAGCCTACAGGTGTGGCGCAACAGTATCTTTTACCAAATAATAGAAAGTTACACAGGTAAATAAACATGCATGCAGTCTCTATTCCGTATCTGTCCAGCGGCCCTGAATGCGGGGTAATTGCACGCTAGGGACGCTAGGTCACTGCGTGAACTAGGTCTCCCGGGTCCCGGGACCGGGGCCGGAGCACGCTGTTACTGACGGTAGGCGAGTCATGGAAATATTTATGTATTTGACACCGTCCCTTATATATTCTGTGGAACACTTAAAATAAATATTTATACAGTGTGTGGCCTACAACCGGGGTGAAAATGTAAACGGTGCATTAATAAGCTAATCAACAATCATTTCCACGTAGTGTAATTAAAAAAAAAACTTTTTTTTGTAATTTTTTTTCTTGGACTTTTCGTTATTATAAGTTTATTTACTTGACTTAAAAGTTATCAATAATTTTGAATTTTTGAAACATTGAGAAATGTACAAAAAGTGTTTAATAGCCGTAACAAATTACAATAAAAATAAAAACAAAATAACTATATTATGACTCAATACCTGGTATATTATCAAGATGTCTTGCGACTGACAAGCTACGACATCGTGATGCCAAGATCCAGTACTAAGAGTCCATAACTTTGACTAACAATATCTCTGAACTTAACCATTTTGAAACATCGGGACCTTTACTGGATATAGCGGATAGTCTAAGGA
>JALPQI010019557.1:0-18989 GCA_025490895.1 Thaumatotibia leucotreta | reverse complement strand
CCTCCCTGCCATGCGGTAATCGAAGCAGAGCGACGAAGGAGAGAGGGAAAAGGTCATTATCTCACATTTATCGATGTTAAACAAGAGCCCGTTATCTACACTCCATCTGTAAACAGCATCGATGTCATCCTGGAGGTTCTTACAGTCGGCATTGTTTTTCACCGGCATGATCAACTTTACATCGTCAGCAAACAGCAGAACCGTAGACTTTTCCACAGCCTCAGGCAGGTCATTGATCAGGATCAAGAAAAGTAATGGCCCTAAATTTGATCCCTGACTAATACCTGATCGTGTTGTGTATGTTTGGGAGAGATAAGGGCCATACTTAACATATTGTCTCCTGTCTTTGAGATAACTTGAAAACAACTGCAGCAGGCGAGGAGTGAATCCCATTTTACCAAGTTTTAGTAAGAGAACGTCATTGTCCACCCTGTCGAAGGCTTTCTGGAAGTCTAGATAGGCGATATCAACCTGATAGTGATCGTCCATGTGACAAGAGAGAAGATCTACCAGTTCAACAAGGTTAGTGGTCACAGATCTTTTAGGTAAGAAAGCATGCTGTTGGCTGACGATGTAGGGCAGGCACTGTGGTAAAAGGTACTCGTGCATAACCGTCTCGAACACTTTGGCAAGGGCAGACAGTATAGCGATGGGTCTATAGTTTTCCACCTTTAACTTGGAACCTTTCTTAGGGATCGGAGTAACACGGGATAGTTTCCATACATCCGGATACTCACCACCAGTTAAAATTAAGTTAAAAATGTGAGTGATTGCTTCAGCCAGGAAATCCATACACCCTTTAATTACAAACGCTGGGATCGCATCTGGGCCTGCAGACGTACCTGGCTTAAGCCGTTTAACGGCACGCCTGATTGAGTCGGTACTAATTACACGAATATCTACAAACCGTGCACTGGATAAAGTTGTAGAACTAGCTGGCCCTGGGTCAAGTTTCGGAGAGCCTGGGAGAAAAACCGAATGAAAATGCACAGCGAACGCATCAGCTGCTTCAGCTCCTCGATATTCTGAGCCTTCTCTCGTTACTACTGGCTCAAGTCCCCCGGGACTCCGTAGTGTGCTGACATACTGCCAGAACTGCTCAGGTTTGGTCGACAAAGCGTGAGATGCGTTAGCTGTGTAGACATCATACGCTTTTTTGATATCTTGTTTAATTTTTAAGCGTAGAATCTTAAATTGTTTCTGTACAAGTTCGTTTTTGGTTCGCTTCCATTCTTTATGGAGGCGGGATTTTAGTTCGATGTCGCGAATAATAGTTTTAGTGTAATAAACGGGATAGCTGCGGCTACGTTTTTTTGAGCGTATTTTCTTAGGGACGCATACATTGAAGACGTTGTACATTTTTTCATTAAATACAGCAACTGCGAGATCAGTACTATCAGTTTTACGTACCTCGTCCCAATTTACAGCGCGTATTTCGCAGTAAAGACGGTAGAAGTCAGCCTTTTGGAAATTCCAGTCCTTCGAACTGTCAGCATTTGAGGGTTCTAATAGGGTTGCTTTTTTTGAAAACACATATTGGACAGTTAAGTGTAGCGGTGGATGATGCGTATCTATGGGGACAAGCTCATCGCCCGGGGCTACGCACCGCACACGCACTGCGCTCTCCAAATCTGCATCTGTCAGCACTACGTCAAGCATTCTATTGTTTATATTAGTTATACAATTGTAGTCACATAAATTGCATACAGATAGAAGATAAGAGTACGAATCACAAACATTTTGAGTAGCACTATACAAATTCAGATCACCCACTATTACAATTTTGGTACTAGGAAACATTCCGGACAGTTTTTCAACATTGTTAAACCAGTTAATATACACATCATCCTGAGCTCTAGGCGGTATGTAAACTACACACACATACAAGCTGTGGCCGTTAGCAGTGAACTTGGCCCAGAGTTCCTCCACCAGCGGCGATTCGAGGTGCGGCAGGCGTTCCAGTGATACAGGCGCGCGCGCTGTAAGCAACACGCCGCCGCCCGTGCGTCCTTCTCGGTCCCGTCGCAAGACACTCCAGTCGCCACAGCATAGTTCTGCATCGTTTACAGAACTATCCAGGTTTGTCTCCGTAGCGGCCACTATCTCATATGAGTCTGACAACATGAGATTTTGCTTCCAGTCGAACAGTTTAGTTTTCAACCAACGTACATTTTGGTAGTACATATTTAAAGTCAATGTATTTCTGGGACTTGTCAATTTACTTGATTCCTTAAGATTGGTTGTGTCTTTCAAGCCGAAATAACCATTTCTCCACAGAAAATCCTTTTGGCCAGAATTCAGGACTCAAACAAGTATCGATCATATCTACTGGCACGCCTATTTTGAACGAATTGTAGTCATGTTGTCTCTTAGCTACAATTTTTTTCACTTGGTATAAGTCAGACTGGTTTTTCTGATTCAAGTAGTCTATGACGTTCTGTTCGGTAGTAGATAAGTTTGCACCCCATACATGCAGGTACCTCAATCGCTCGGCGGCTCCCAACAAGATACTGTCCTCACCGCTACCTCTAATAATTTGTTTGTTGTTTCTATTTTTACTATGAGAGTTTACATTAGAGGGTGGCAGCGGATCCACCGGGTTGTCATGAGTATAGCTAGTGTTCTGTTCATTACGTTCTACAGGAGTACTAGAGCTCAAAGTATCTACGGTGTTAATCTTAGTTGAGTTTGCATTAGCGCTACGTTTGTTGCGCCTGGCACGCTTAGAAACTATGGGAGCAGGAGGTGGTTTGAATGAAGTCGTTGCCTTTGGGGCAGTTATTAAAGGTTGTTGAGTTGTGCGTGCATGTTCGACAGTATTTATAGTCGGCAGGACCGGGAAAGTTGCCCCATCCGGTCTTACATTTGCAGATTGACAATTCGGACATTTAGCACAAGGCGTTACTGTTTGCATCCAATTTTTGAGTAGAGTGCAAAGTTCGGTAATTTCTTGTGTAAAGGGTGTACTCTCGGTTTCAGTGTTAGGAAAATTAATAGAATTTAACTTTTCCTGTAGAAGCTGGTTTCTGTCTCTGATAGAGACCAATTCATGTATCTATCTATTATATATATCGTCGCCTGGTACCCACATCACAAGCCTTAATTGAGCTTAAAACCGTGGGACTAGGTCGATTTGTGTAAGATGTCCCAAGATATTTATTTTTTTTAATTTTTTTTTATAACTAAGTACTTATTTCTTAATTTACCTACTGATAATCTAGAATACATCTGTTTATAAATATTTACATATGTTCGGAAACATGATCAGTTTGCACTATATTGACAGAACGGGTACTTTCATTTCAGTACCTAACATCTTATTTAAATATTATACATCCCTTAGTATGCTTAGCTTAATTTACCTACTATATGTTTTATTTTATAGACTAGTTTAAGGTTTATTTATGTAATTATGTTCAAATATACTCTGAAGTAAGCGATCTGAATGTCTTCATTAACTAAGTGAAAATGTTCATTATTTTGCCCGTCGGTTGTTAGAAATAACTAAATATTTTTAGCTGTCACATTTATCATTTAATGTTATCAATCATTCAGTTTATGTAGATCATTTGGTTTGATAGTAATTTCAACTCGCTATGAAAATCTTTGATAAATATCCACAATACCAATTTAGATTTTCACTTAAGAGAAACTGATTCCAAATAAAAGATTATTACCCTGAATCGGCTGAATATAATAACATTTCTGTGAAAGGCCTTTTCTAAATTGTTTTCTAAGATTAGAGGTAGACTATTTCTAATATGCATACGATGGGCTCGTGGGTAAACTGCAAGCTATTTAAAATTCCATTAGGTTGTGACCTCAGTGGCAAAAAGGCGGCGCTTAAACAGCCTCGACGAGAGTTTAACGAGAGGCGCATAACGATTTTGTCTAAAAGTGTGTCACTGCCACTGTATCGGCAGTCGATTCAGCATATCGGAACTCAATCAGAAAACTTTCCTTCCCTTTTCAACGCTTCGGAAGTCTTTTAGATTCAATTTTTGTCACACAATCAAATCATCGGCAAGTTTACACTTTCATCCCACGCAAAGTAAACGATATTATGTTTGGTGCGTGGGTGAGATTTATCACTCGCATTTTGACGATTTCATTTGCATGGCAAGTAATTAATTGCTATTGTATTAGGCCCTATTCCGCCCAACCTATTAGAGATTTGCTTCATCGGAAGTTAAAATATGTGCCTCATTCGAATATTAACTAGTAGATATAACTTATAAGCTAGCCATTACGTAGTAATCCTAGTTTACGGTGTGTTTGTATTCGAAAATTCTTTATTACTGTCGAATGCCCTAATATCTGTAAAAAATGCTGTAAAAATCTGTAAAAAGTAATGATTATGTAATTAATTAGGTAAGTATTTAAAAGAAACTAAACTATTTTTTTTCCATGGAATTTTGATTTGAGGACAAACAATATATATGTATAGTTGGCAGATTAGATAATTTAACCAACATCTCCCGAGAGTAAAGTTAAAATGTTATTTCATTTTTTTAGGGTTCCGTAGCCAAAATGGCAAAAACGGAACCCTTATAGATTCGTCATGTCCGTCTGTCCGTCTGTCCGTCTGTCACAGCCGCTTTACTCGGAAACTATAAATGCTACAGTAACGAAATTTGGTAAGGATATGTATTGTATGAACCGCTACAGGATTATGATACTAAATTGTAAAAAAAAACCATTGGGGTGGGGGCCCTCCATACATGTAACTGAGGGATAGAAAAAATTTTTTAGTTGTATATAACCGTGTGGGGTATTAATAGAAAGGTCTTTGAAAATGATATGAAGGTTTATAAATCTAATTTTTATTTAAGCAAATCGTATTCGAGATATCAGCTCTCAAAGTCTGAAAGTGTGTCCCCCCCTCTATTTTTTAAACTACGCGATGTAAAATTCTAAAAAAAATATATGTTATGCACAGTAATAAACTCTATCAACGATTTTTGGTTTGATTAAATTATCTCTTATAGTTTTTGAGGTAGGTTGATTTAACTGTATTTTTTAAATAATAAATTGATAATGGTACGGAACCCTTCGCGCGCGAGTCCGACTCGCACTTGGCCGGTTTTTTTATTCCATAATGTAGTATTTTTCGAATAGATGAGTTCTTTGAGGTACGCCTTTACGTTCGGTTTTAATTCCGACAGGTAACTCCCATGAACTATAATAAGTATGTAATAATTTCTTTCCTCTGGGTAAATTATTTGTTTAAGTATCGTTTGCATATTATGGGAACCGAACTCCCGAAGAAACAGATACCAAAATCTAATCTAAAACCTGGGTATTAAGTGATTCTTAAAATGGATTTGCCTACAATAATAATCTACCAACAATATTTTAATTCTATGGACATGTTGGAAAATGAATCCCTCAGAGCAAAAGAAACATTAATAGGTATACAAATACGTGTTTCTCGTCACGAATATGTGACACGATCGCTATTCAGGGCGCGAGCGACAATATCATGGTAATGTGTTTTCCAAAAGTTCGCCAGCAATTTTATTTATAACATATCGATGTTACACGCAAAGCAAACGATATGGATAAAGATGAGAGCGCATTGTGGTTTTTAACAAAAGGATACTTTAGCTTGAAAGCAGTTTTTAGACATAAAATAATAAGCTGGTGTACAGAAGAGTGTGTTTCCTCATATGCTGAATGCTGCATTACACAGAAATCATGAATTGTGCATCCGTAAGTACTGATAAACCAAAAAAAAGATTACAAGGTACTCAATTTTCCACAAGACAAAAAGAAATAAGATAAGTAATGATGTAAATCTGTAATTTCACTATGTTACTGTAAAAGAAACCATACATGTGTCCTATGGATTTCGAAAACTACTTTTCAGTTACTTACCTACTTAGGCGAATACTTTGCGCATAATCACACGTAGTTAAGTACGGCCGACCCGACCAACAAGTTTATTTCATATTTAATTTCAAAGCTGTGTATTTCACGACGGATGTTTTTTTAAATTCACTGTATTTTTAGTTCTCAAAGAGGAAATTTTCCCTTTTGCAAGCCAACATTATACACAATGAGACTTTGTTAGCATTATCCCGGTATAGCACACCGTCATTACTTATGATCCCTTTTGTTTTTGCCGGGATTGTAAACTGTATGTGTAGGTATACATATGTACAAGGGTACATATGTATAGTGAGCTCACGTCCTAATGACATGGATACATTTCTGCGTAACTTTTTCAACTAAAAAATAAATTGGACGCAGACGTATTGCGGTATAAACTTAAACACATTAGTCTCCTTTATGTTGAACAGAGATAAATAAGTAGGCAATGAAGACTGTCAATATCTTAATGTACCTAAGCGATTAGTTGTTTAAGATATTGTTGGTATGACAATTGCAAAAAAAAAAAAATATAACAAAATTTAACGTCACAGTTTGTGTTACGAAGTTAACCATGGATATACATAAAAGGTGTTTTCAAATTAGTTGCCGATACTTTAGGGTATGCGTGTGCTTATAATAACGAAGAACTTTCTCTATGGGACTCATCTCGAAATCATGAAAAAAATCGTTTATACAAAGCGGGCCCACCGGCTGATCAACTTTTTATGGAAAGTGTTTTTTTTTCGCGATTTCGATACGAGTCCCATAAGGAAATTTGTTCGATATCATGAGCGCATGCAAACCTTAAGCGGTCGGCAACTAATTTGGAAACACCTTATAGTTTGTGTTATTTCGTAACGCAATGGAAACGTTGATAATCTTTATTTTCATTAAGCCAATAAGTTCGTGATTTCGACAGGGTCTAACATGGCAACTTCAGTCGTTCCTGGCGCTTACCACGCTAGGAACTTAGATAATTATTTCCATAACTAATAATTGTTAACGCCATGGAATAATGACAAAAGGAACCCGAATTTAATTTAACTTCGGCATTTATAAAATGCTGGCCAGCTACAAGCCCGTCGATGTACAGCGATAGTTTTTATACTTTATTCGTCTTTTATGTACCTACCTAAACTATTATACGAACTTAGCGAACGCTGTCTACTTAACGTTTCTGTTGGAAAGTGTTCCCATTACAAATCCCGACAATTGCTCTTGCGGTACCTAACGGAGACCATTGCGTTTAACGAGTATTGTTTTGATTATCTATCAATTTAGGATTTATGTGTAGCCGACCGGCAGGTGCGTTGGACTGCATTCCCCAGCGCTAGAAAAACTGGATCCGAGGCCCGGTCCTGTGGACGCAGTGTTGCTAGATAAAAATCAGTGGCCGCATGGTAATAAAATTGTGATAATAGATGACCCTCTGAAGAAAGCTGTAGATTTTTATATATTTATTATAATAATAGAATATAATATTTATAACTTGCTTTTTATTGTGTTTATATAAGTTTGTTATAAAGTTTTGTGATTAACTGTTTTTTTTACGATAACCACAATCGTTGACTGATAATTAGATTCCTAACCTTATTATACCCTTATCAGGGGCTTGGGCTTATAGACTACTATAACATAAAACTATTTCGAACATAATCGGCCCAGCTGTTTTTGAATAACTACGGAACCCTACACTGAGCATTGCTCGACATGTTCCTGTTTTTATTGATTACAAGGCTTCATGATCTATTAAAAAATAGAACAAGAAAATACCAAAACTTATGGTAGGTACACAAATACAACGTCTCATTTACCTCGCAGAGAAAAATGCTGTATAAAATAGCTACCTATCTATTTGTAAAATCTAATCTCTATTAATCTAAATTGTTTAGAAATGAAGTTCTTTCGATTAGTGTTTTCGTTCTGTAGCTATCTATGGTTCAATAAATCAGTTTCTAATTTATTTTTTTGTCTATCCTATTCTAAAATGAATTCCATACACGTAAATTTTTTTGGCCAATTCAAAGTCCTAAAAATTGTAGATTATACAGATTTATTTAAACATCTGGCAACGTTGTCGTGTAGACTGGACTGGTGCCAGTGTCGAGATTAGATATTTATTTGATACAAATTATTTTACTATCAGTTTTAAGAGCCTGGAAACAATTACATTAACTAGATACATGAACAAGTGCTGTAAATCTGCTGCCACTCCTACTGCGAATCGTAAAATAACTTTCAACTGTCTGTTCTTTTAGAAAAGTACATTAATAATGAAAGAAATACGAAGAAATTGTAAGTACCCATTTAAATTCTTCATTCATTATGGTTAATGACGATTGCTTTTTTAGATCTTTTGTCCGATGTTAATTTATAATTGCCTTGAGAGACGAAAGACAAAATATGATATTTATAAATACAAATAGCCGTTAGGCTTGTTAGGTAGTACCTATTTCTGTAATTGTGTCACATTATGATGTATTATTATGAATGATATAAAAAAAAAAAAAAAAAAAAAAATTCTTGGGACATCTTACACAAATCAACCTAGTCCCACGGTAAGCTCAATTAAGGCTTGTGTTGTGGGTACCGGGCGACGATATATATAATAGATAGATACGTATAGATACTTAGATACATAGGTACACAGCCATGACCAAGGAACAAACATTTGTGATAAATAAATACACAAAGAATGCCCTCGCCGGGATTCGAACCCAGAACCTCCAGCTTCGTAGGCAGGGTCACTACCAACTAGGCTCAGAGGCTGATATGGACTTTTATTTCGAGGCACATTGAAGATCAGCTTTGCGGAGTGTGCCCTGCGGTAGGTACACTATGTAACAACAAGCTGAGTGAGGAGCTGAGGACCCTTTAACTTTGATACCGTTGTTTTTAATGTAGGTAGGTAATGTAATTGTAAGTTATGGTTTGTCGTAATAAATTAATTTCATTTCATTTCATTATTATAGCCATGGATTACTTTATTCATTTAGTTTATTGAAGTCCCTAAAGAAATACTTACTAACTGACAGCTTACATTATTGTATACCCACTAGAGAAAGTGTAGGTAGTAGGTATAGTTCGTGAAATATAAATTGGTAACTTTCTACCTACATTGTAGTAAAAATAAACATTCAATTTATATTTCTCGAAGCAAAAAGTACACTTTGACTTCTCTTCATACGTAGGTACGTTAGGTGCATTCGAGTTCATATATAAATGAGCAAATCCAAGGCTTCAAAAATAAATGACCACGTCTCTGCCTGCGACCACGGGTGTAACGTCCTGCTCGAAACGTCAGGATAAAGTTAAACTTAAGTTTACGCGATTAAGACCCGTTTGTCGTTAAAATATGAGTGATCGAAAAATAAATATCGTGAAAGTTTAAATAAATATAATGTTTAATTTTAGTTTCATCAATAGTATCAATACTATTGATGATATACTACATGTCGTGTAAACTTTTGTTTCTATAAATAAATATTAATAATAAATGATCTTTTTCCCCAGGCATAAAAAAGAAGCTAAATAGCAAAGATAAATGTTAGTTATTTATTACAACAAATGTTTATGCGACATAACAGTATAAGAAACTTTTATTCGAGGATGGTGAAACAGGCCTACTACCGCGAAAATCGAAATTCGTTTTCGAGGATTTTTCTCTGTCACTCAAACGTGTTAGAGTGAGAGAGACAAATCCACGAAATTTCCGAATATCTTTTTTTGCGGTAGGCCGCAGGCTCTAAATTTAGTTATTACCAGTGTTTTATCAGTAGGTACAAGTTCTCGTTTTCACCTCTTTTTATAGCTTTAAGGTCATGCGGGACAAATGCAACTATGAGTTAAATCCGACTAATTGACCTACTCTTAATTTGTAAAAAGATCATACTTACCTACTAATGTATTGTGTTGCTTTTGAAATAAATCAAAGAATGTTCTAGGTATCTTCCAAAAGTTCTTAAAAACAGATTAAAAGTCCATTAGTTGAATTTACCTCATAGTTGTATTTGTTCCGCTTGACCTTACTGTTTTTTTTATACTAAATAATTAAATCAATTTTATGAGTGGCGTATTATTCTGCCGCAAAGATTAAAATGTCAAAAACTGCTCGAGTTGTGTCAGCATGCATTTTGCGCAGGCATTGACAGCACGACAATAGTTGTCCTAATGGCAATGAACCACTTTTAGACAATGGAAGTGCTTGTGTTCATACAAAACTTGATCGATACATATCGACCATATGCCAATCTAAACGTGAAATCATTCAATATATCGGTACTTTGATTGTTTTAAAAAAAACTGATGATAAATTCCGAATAAAACGTTTGTACTTCGGATTAGACCAAATATTGTGGCACCCCTTTTCCATACACGATTAATCCAGAAACCATCTGAAAAAAACCGGCCAAGTGCGAGTCGGACTTGCGCGCGAAGGGTTCCGTACTATTATCAATTTATTATTAAAAAAATACAGTTAAATCAACGTACCTCAAAAACTATAGGAGATACTTTAATCAAACCAAAAATTGTTGATAAAGTTGATTAATGTGCATAACATATATTATTTTCAGAATTTTATATAGCGTAGTTTAAAAAATAGAGGGGGGGGGGGCACATTTGTCAGACTTTGAGAGCTGATATCTCGAAAACGATTTATTTAAATAAAAACGAGATTTACGAACCTTCATATCATTTTCAAAGACCTTTCTATTAATACCCCACACGCTTATATACAAGTAAAAAAAAATTTCTCAAACTTGCTACGGAATGTTGATGTTACTTACTTTAAATTAAGCCCGGAAATACTATGTATCCGGTGTAATATGCTAAGATGATATGTAAAGAGATTTCATGTATTTATTTCACACCTAGGACTGCAAACAAACTGTCTTTTGTTTTGAAAAGTCAAATTGTGACACTAGGTCTTGACATTCAGCCACAGAAAAAAAAAATAACCTAAGAACTAATGTCTATACCAACTGGTAAAAGGATACCTCGAACAGATTAAAAAAAATTGCCGCGAATCTTTTTTTTTAATGTTGTACGATACTGTACTATTGGTTTATTTACAAATCAAATAGTATGGTTCGGCGAAATCAGTTCGTTTTATTTCATGGCAAGTGTGAGAAAAGCACTATACAAATCTCGGCGAGAAACAGGGTTACAGGCCGCGTATTCCTCTTCTACTTGGCCTACTTGGCCTGTAACCCTTCGTTTCCCGTCCTCTATAGTAATGTACTATTTCTATCCCTCAGTTACATGTATGGAGGGCCCTCACTCACCCCAATGGTTTTTTTTACAATTTAGTATCATAATCCTGTAGCGGTTCATACAACACATATCTTTTCCAAACCAAATTTCATTACTGTAGCATTTATAGTTTCCGAGTAAATCGGCTGTGACAGACGGACAGACGGACATGACGAATCTATAAGGGTTCCGTTTTTGCCATTTTGGCTACGGAACCCTAAAAAGTACAATGCTAATTATCATTAATTTGAATTTATTAATCCTGTTACTATTTTTACTTTAACATTTTTAATAACAGTATAGGTACCTCGATCTTTATTTTGTCAATCCCTCGAAAATGCTAAAAACTGTGTGGGAATATATGTGAATGAGTTTAGTAAAACGTCCCACTGTGTCGTTTGCCATGACGCCGCTTTGTCAGTTTATTCATATGGAAATACAAGGAAATCTCGTCTTTATGGTAAGCAAAGTGGGACGTTTTACTAAGAACTAACACATATGATGGTTAGTTAATGCACCTAATTGCACACATATTACATGCTTGTAGTTCGAAACATCGCATCGAAAATTTTCGATTTCATTTTCTATGGAGTTTAATATCGCTATTGAATTATTAGCACGCGGTAGAGTCGCTAATTGGGAACAAACATTTGACCTAGGTATTGGATTGGCTATTGACATCAAATAATTTCACTTAATTTAAATATATATTGTACAGACACAGTAAAGTTAATAAGTCTATATTTCTGACCTTTGACTGTATCTATTTGCCGTGTGGTGACGGCAGTAACAATACATTTGTCACCACCCCAACTCCTCCTGCGGGTGTCGTAAGAGTCGACTAAGGTATTGAAGTGTCACTGACCATTCTACAAGATTGATGATGGGCAGCAGCGTCATCATAGTGGACACATTACTGCGATCGCCAATCCGCTTGCCCAGCGTGGCGATTATGGGCATTTACCTCCTAATGCGTCTATACGCATAGTTAATAGGAGAGGCCTACGTCCAGCAGTGGACTAACATAGGCTGATGATGACTGTATCTATTGGTAAATACATACTACTTGTATGTGCACATAAAAACAATGGGTGTAAATATCTAAGCATTTATATGTAGTTTAATGAATGAAGGTTCTCGAGTGGCGGCCACGTACAGGAAGGCGCAGCGTGGGTAGGCCCCCCACAAGGTGGACTGATGACCTGGTGAAGGTCGCAGGAGTCCGCTGGATGCGGGTAGCACAGGACCGGTCATTGTGGCAATCTTTGGGGGAGGCCTATGTTCAGCAGTGGACGTCTTTCGGCTGACATGATAATGATGATGATGAATGAATTAATGTAATTTATTGAATTACATATTTATGACCTCGACCGTACATACACTACAGACTTAGGTCTGTCAAAAACGTCTATTTAATACGAGTAATGAGGTTATTGCTCACTGAATCGGCTTGACGCAACGTTGTACTTAATGTAGGAAGTGTGACTGTCCTCAGGCGATATGAGTTACAGTCGCCGAACACGACACGTGTTAAAACAACAACTTTCACTGACAATTTCATTTGCGGGCGCGGCGTTGGGCGAGCTTAATGAAACGATCTGAAGTGGAATTGGCCTCCAGTTTCATTCGCACTATCATATTATTTTCATAATGTAACATAAACCATATTTATCCACTTACCGGTTACTGGTCCGTTTAATTATATACCTATACAGTGTGTAAGTCTAATACGGGCGATCAATTAAACCAGGCATGGGATTAATTAGTGTAATCATGGATTTCAAGGTTTTTTAAAAGTTACTCTCAATTATGACCCCACAGAATTTTTTTAAGATTATCGGAGCAGCAATGTAGGTACGAACATTTGTTATTGTTGATATGGCAGTTATGTCATCTGCTTTGGAAATTAGCTGTCATCGAGACTTTAACTCGCGTATGTTGCTCTACATTGCGCGCCGAATTATTTTGTATGGAAAATTTTGTTGCTCTAATTATAAGCAAAAGTTATTTGAATGTACTTATTATGTCGTAAACTAATACCCGTTAAGAGCTTCGCCCGTATAAGACTTACACCCTGTATAATTCAAACCAAATGCATACATGATTATCTACCATATATTTATCGTTCAAAGGAAATGATAACTACAAACCCGACTTGCCATGATTATTTTACTTATTTTCTAAAAGTAGTCGCATCGACAATACCAGTGATATATAAATGTATTAAAAAAGTCTACACTTATTTTCTAATAGTCATTTTTAGATCGGTGTATTCCTCAATGGATGCGGGTGGCACATGACCGTTCATTGTGGCAAACTTTGGGGGAGGCCTATGTTCAGCAGTGGACGTCTTTCGGCTGATATGATGATGATGATTCATCACTGGTGCCTGTTAGGTATAAGTTTGCAACATTGGTGTCCTAGGTAGGTGGAACATATCAATTAGGTATGTCATCACAGGAATTATTTTATCAACAAGAAATTAACCAAATATTGCAGTAGGTACCATATTTACCCGAGCTTGTTAACTAGGGCGTATTATCTCATTGCCGTGCGCTATAAAGTTGACATGCATGACAGTCTGCATTAGTAAATTAGCAGCCCGCACGAGGCACTAATCACTCTGTACTGGCCGGCGAGTCCAGTGCTGCCCACTCGCCACTCCAATGCATCACTATTTACATAATGCGATTACAATTGATCGCTGCAAAGTAGAGGTGTGCGCCGGCATAGAATTCGCCGGCGGCGGCGCGCCGCAAAATTTTGCCGGCGTGGCGGCGCCACGCCGGCGTCAAGGTCAAATTATTATTATTACCCTGTATGTTCATACATATAAGGATGAAAGGTATTAAAAACCTAGATATTGTTTAGGACAAGTTTTTTATTAAAAAAATAAACACGAAACAAAGTTATAGATTGCATTTTATGCGGCAATTGTCATAATTATCGTGTACGAAAATTATTTTACTAACGCGCACAGCGGCCCTATCGCCAAAATCGAAATTCGTAAATTTTAAGGTTTTGTCTCGCTCACTCTAATGACGCCTTCGTTCGAGTGACAGAGAAAAATCCTCGAAATTTACGAATTTCGATTTTCGCGGTAGTAGGCCTGGATCGAGTCTTCTACAGATTCCGAATACTACAGATAAGAGATAATACTTCAGATATTGTCAATAGTATGCATTCCCGATTGTACATATTCCCAATAACACGAATTTTAAATGCTACAAATACCCAACACTACAGATTTCCAATACTATAGGGTACCAATTAGGGTTTGCAATATTCGTCCAATTTTACTATTCGAATAAAACGAATACTTCGATTTCCAGTATTCGAATATTCGAATTTTTCGAATAAAACGAATATTATTGAAAAAATTACTAATTCATGTTTCCATAGCGTCTAATTGCAAAATATATGACGTAAAATCATCATCATCAGCCCGTTGCAGTCCACTGCTGGACATAGGCCTCCCCCAAGGTACGCCACAGAGCTCGGTCTGCTGCTTTATGCATCCAGTTTCTGCCAGCCCCCTTATGCAAATCATCCCGCCATCTAGCCGGAGGGCGTCCCACGCTACGTTTACCAAGACGCGATCTCCACTCCAGAACACGCTTGCTCCAGCGGTTATCGGTTCTGCGACATATGTGGCCAGCCCATTGCCACTTCAACCTACTAACTTTCAGAGCTATGTCGGTCACCTTGGTTCTCTGGCGGATCACTTCGTTTCGAATTTTGTCCTTTAGAGAGACCCCAAGCATAGCTCTTTCCATAGCATGTTGCGCGACTTTAAGCTTGTGGATTAGCCCCACAGTCAGTGTCCACGTCTCGGATCCGTACGTCATAACAGGAAGGACGCACTGGTCAAAAACTTTCGTCTTTAGGCTCTGAGGTATATCCGACGAGAATATCTGTTGCAACTTCCGAAAAGCTGCCCAACCCAACTGGATTCTCCTATTAGCTTCCTTTTCAAAGTTGTATCTACCCAACTGCATTAACTGGCCAAGGTAGACATATTCTTTGACAACTTCGAGAGGCGTGCCATCGATGATTACTGGCTCCGGCATGACGAGATCATTAAACATGACCTTCGTCTTGTCCAGGTTCATCCGGAGGCCAATTCGCTGGGAGGCTACATTTAGGCTGTGCAGCATTTCTTGGAGCTCCTGCAGCGATTCCGCCATGACCACGATATCATCGGCAAACCTTAAATGCGAAATGTATTCGCCATTTATATTTATGCCCCGTCCTTCCCAGTTTAAAGTCTTGAAGATGTCCTCCTATACATTTGTAAATAGTTTCGGGGATATAACATCCCCTTGCCTTACTCCTCGATGTAATGGAATCGATCTTGTTTGACTGTTCTGTACTTGGACGGACATAGTCGCGGCGTCATACAGGCTTTTTAGCACCTCGATGTATCTATAGTCAACTTGGCATCGCTTCAGAGAGTCCAAAACAGACCAGGTCTCGACAGAGTCAAAGGCCTTCTTATAGTCCACGAAAGCTAGACACAGAGGCTGATTATACTCCTGGGTCTTCTGTATAATCTGCCTCACTGTGTGGATGTGGTCTATGGTGCCAAACCTTCCACGAAACCCGGCCTGCTCCGGTGGTTGGAAGTCGTCTAACCGCCGCGTCAGCCTATTTGTGATGACCCTCGAGAACAACTTGTAAACGTGGCTCAGGAGCGATATAGGGCGGTAGTTCTTGAGAAGGGTTTTATCCCCCTTCTTGAAAAATAAAACTACCATGCTCCTGCTCCATGCTCTTGGAGTTCTCCCTTCGTGGAGAACGGAGTTAAATATGCGCTGAAAGTGCAATATCCAAAAACAGACTTATGGTACCTACCCAAGAGCTAGGTACGGTCCACAGCATTCTAGCTGGTCTAGAACTCTAGATTCAATGTAAGGAGTTAAAAATTGTTTTTCATATGGATTTAAATATGAGATACTTGATATCTTTAATCATATTATCCAATATCCATTTTTTGATCTGACATATATGTGTACTTTTATAAATCGAAGTAGAACTAAGGTCAAGAATTATTCGTTATGAATAAATATTCTAAAACGTTGCATGAAAAAATAACCATTAACAACCAAGCAAGAGGGTTTTCAGTCTAAAATAAAAATGAAATTAAAACTTAGGTTGTATAAGATTGGCATATTCAATAATTAATACATGTAGCGTAATAGTAAAAAATATTGGTCATAAGTAATTTAATTTATCAAACATTTTGTTAATAAAAAAGCTGCTTAATTGACTCGAGCAGTAAGTTAAACTTTATTCAAGGGATCAGGGAACAAAAACTGTCCCGTTTTATAATGAGTCAATTTAGTTTTATTTGTGTACCTAGGTACTGATATTTTATCATAATTTCTAAATCAAGACACCAACATATGACCGAGCTTTTAGGGTATTACAGTTCATATTAATTACGAAACAAGTGATCAGGGTCGCTATATTAATACTAATTTACAATACCTAATTATGGTATGAATTTAGTTTAGAAAATATTTACTTTGGCAAGGTACAATGTACCTTCTACAATGTACCTGTAAGGTACATACGACAAATCAAATAGTATCATAAACATAAATATAGTCGTATAATTTTAGAATCGCTATTGCTCCCACTTATTACATTCGGTAGATATTGTGGCCATTATGGCTTCATATTGATATTTACAACATATAATATATTATAATATATGCTCTTTACTTATCCTAAACTCTCTGGACCTGGTGTTTGTTTGTTAACTTTTTAGGAATCTGTTAGAACTTTGCTTGCAGAAAGTGCATTTGAACATTTTTGGAAAACAATTAAAGCTATCACCTTTAAGTAAATCCAATAAATAACGAATATTTCAATATATTTCATTGAATTTAACTTTGTTTAGTCATTGAAATAAATTTTTACATCGATGTTAATGTTAATATTGGGATTTTTATTGTAATTCTGCGCAAAAAATAATTCTTTTCAAACAGTTTTTCACTATTCGAAATATTCGTTTTATTCGAATAATGACTGTTGTCAAATTCGAATAGTATTTAAGGAGAATAATTCGAATATTCGAATACTCGAATATTCGAATTGCAAACCCTAGTACCAATACTACGAATTCCCAATACGTACTGCAGATTTCAAATACTACAGATACCCAGCTTTACAACTTCTGTATAGTACCATCATCGCACACTGCTAGTCATACATCGGTGTATAAACACAATAAATTTTTTTTTTATATAAAATCTATTTTTGTATATTTTGCTTTGTTTGACTTTATTATTACAAGCCTACAAAAACTGCAAGCCAAATTTTAAATGCGTTTAATATACTCATAAATAAATATTTCGTATTCTGTCCAAAAAGAGGAAAAACATACCGACATGAGAAATACCTTTCTTAAATTGCTTATGAAAAAAAAAGTTACAAATTGGTCTATTTTTGGAAGAGGAAACTGGAAATACAAAACCATGTTTTCGCCAATTTTACGTAGGTATTATGAGGCGAAGCTGCAGTTGTCTTATTTCTAAGCCGTGCAAGGCGACAGCAATTTTTTTCAATGCCAATTTTTTAAAAAGCTTCCATCTCCTTTTTTCTCTAAAAATATCTTATTCAAGAAGCACAAAAATCATCAATTCCAAACACTGAAACTAATAGAATCAGTTATTAGACAGTCATTATACCTCTTATGGTGGCCTAACGTAAATAATGAAAAAAACATCCATCATCATCATCAGCCTATCGCAGTCCACTGCTGGACATAGGCCTCCCCAATTTCACGCCATCGTTTTCGATTTTTGGCTGCTCGCATCCAGCACCTACCAGCCATCCTGCGCAAATCGTCGCTGCACCTTCCCTGAGGGCGTCCTACACTACGCTTGCAGAGACCCGATCTGCACTCAAGAACTCGTTTACACCAACAGTCAGCTCTACGGATAATATGGCCAGCCCACTGCCACTTCAGCTTGCTAACACGGTGGGCTATAAGTCGATCACTTTGGTTCTCTGCCGGATAACCTCATTTCTGATTCGATCCCGCAAAGAGACGCCGAGCATTGCCCTTTCCATAGCTCGCTGAGCGACCTTGAACTTGTGGACCAGCCGTACCGTCAGTGTCCACATTTCGGCTCCGTACGTCTTGACGGGTAGGAACCACTGATTGAAGACTTTTGTCTTCAGACACTGTGAAGACGATGATTTCGACGACGTGAAGAATATAATATAATGAAAAAACACACAGCTAGTAATACCTAGGATTATAAGCCTAAAGCGGTTCAATAATACCTATGTTACGACTTACAAGCCTGTTGAAAAAAGCATTACAGTTGGGAATCAATAAACGTGAAATCTAGAGAATATGGAATCTGTAGATATAGGAATCAGTTATATTGAAAATCTGTAGACATGCGAAACCGTAATATTGGAATATTAAAGTATTGGGATTCTGTAGGTTTGTAAATCTGTAGTATTGGGAATGTGTAGACTTGGAATTCTGTAAAAGAAATCTGTACAAATGGAAACAATTCTGCCCAAGTAGTGTATTTTTTTCGTAGGTACGTATCAGTATCTGAAAATCTGCAATCCAGAAATGCTGTGCATACAATCTTTTCCGTCTGAGGGAACCACTTGTCGATATTCGCAAGTATATTGTTGTTTAATGTCAATATGATCAGCGTGGCGCGTAATTTAAATGATTTTATTCCGATTTTTTTTTGTCGCGGCGTGGATTTTGAGAACGTCGGCGGCGGCGGCGGCGTGGGTCCCACGGCGCGGCGGCGCCGCGCTGGCGTGGCGCACACCTCTACTGCAAAGTGCCAGTCTAAATCGGCTAACAATGATAATCAGTTATA